>BLFK01000998.1:1476656-1479156 GCA_014634185.1 Astreopora myriophthalma | reverse complement strand
ATTATAAAAAAGACAAGCTGACCCATGTTGTAAAAAAATACATCTGATTAAAGATAAGGGAATGAATGTTTGTCAAGCTTGTGGTTCAGTTCATGGTTATGATTATGTTAATGAGTATAGATTTTCATGAAAATATGCATAAGATAAGACGCAAATCAGTTTATAATCGTAAGTATCATATTGAGAATATATTGAATATTATAACAAGTGAAAACAATATTCAGTTAACTTATAAACAAAAACAGCAGATTTATACTGTATTTAATGAGATTAATAAGGTTATTAGTGAAGTTAATAATGGACGTAAACGGTTGATTAGTGTTAAATATATTATCAAACAATTGTTTATGATGCTTGGTCTTCCTCATGAAAGTATAAAAGTGTCAAAATCTAAAATTACACAAAAAAAATATGAGGAATATTGGTCTAAAATTAAATCCATGATATGTACAAATATAGATGCTATTATGAAATAAATCTTTTGTCATATTTCTCGAAAAATTTATCAATAATAGGACTGTTGTCCATCACGTAATTGTCTATGCAAGTCATTGAGGAAATTAATTCGGATGTATTCATTTCTCCGGATCTTAAAGCATTCTTTATTAAAATTAAAAGATGTCCGTAACTTTGGTAAGCGTATTGACAATTCTGAATTTTTAAATCAAAGTTCTTATGTTTCATCCAACCCTGAATTAATATTGCTGATGTGCTGATTGTGACTAAACTAATTCCACCAGTAGCTATGCTTGAAGCTAAGCCTCCTGATGCAAAAACAACAGACACTGCATCACCAATAAATTTGTATTTTTTCATACGCCTCATTGCTTGCTTGTAAGCCCAATATTTTCGATGATAAGTTTTATAATAACTTTTCAATTCATTGATTTTTTCTTTTGTTAGTTCATCTGAAATGTGATTCCAGTTAATTATTGTTTTTTTCACTTTAACCATACATATTTATTATATTATATACTCAATCTTTTACACAAGAAGTATATTAAACCAGTAATCTGGCCGCATAAAGGAGATCTTTTCATACATTTTGTAGTCATGTTTTCAGGAATAACATATAAATAACCTCTATCTAATGAATAATGGTTATAGAATCTATCATAAGCATCATGCCAAATGCTATGTGAATGTAATATATCACAATTTTTGAATATTTTTTCTGAAACACCAGAAATGAAACCATCACCAGGACCAATTAACCCTATTTCATTGTCATTTAGTTTGAGAACATCATCTATTGTTATATGTGAGCCAAAATGTTTATAGCATAAATATTGATATACCAAACATGATTTCAGAATGACATCATTTATGTTGAGATGTTGTTTTTGTGTTTTTTCAAATAAAAAATTGACATAATCTATTGTCTCTTGAAGCATATAATGTTATGTTTGATAAATTTAAGAAAAAGAAATAGGATCATGATCAACTCCATACCGTTCACATATCATTTTAGGGTGTCCTCTAATTATAATATCATTCATATTAAACCCTTTGTAAAGAATAAAAAGTTGAATATCTCCATCTAGTCCCACAATACCATTTGGATCTAAATCTCCAAATGTCATTTGTGTTGATCCTGAAGAAGTAGCTGCTCTAAATGTTTTTACTCTTTTACCATTCACCCAGCAAGAACTATTTCCAGCACCAGCAGGTACATTCCAATGAAATGAAACACAATGCCATTTATTTAGAAATGTTGCATCAGCTTTTGATAACCAACCAGATGAAGTTATTTCTATGTTGTCAGCTCCATGAATACCAGAGATAAGAAGATTATGTGTAGTAGGTCTGTAAACAACAAATTTATCCCATCTGCCATCATCATGACCAAATAAACCATTCCTGAAATGAGGATTGACTCCACCATGAGTATTAAGTCTATAAAGAATGAAAACATTAACTATATCATCTTGACCACTACCAGGATTCAAGTCTATGTCAGAAAGCATTCTATTATTTCCATGAAAAGTAAAGTAATAACTTTTAGCATTTTTTGCAGTGGAAAGCTTTGGTCTTTTTGTGTTATCAGATTGTGTAGCATCTAAAACGGAAAGAGTTTTATCAAAAATAGTTGAAATTTTTCTAGATGATTGGTCGTATGTTACTTCTGTTGTAAGTGCCCGATCACAAGAATACATACATTCTGCATAGTTTTCCATATATCCATCTACATAAGTACCTACTGCTAAATTCAAGATTGAAAAAATACCAGAATTGTTAACATATTTCATATTAGCAGCATGATGTAACTCTGTCGGGTCTTCTAAATTAATGATTTTATTGTTTCCCATATCAATATTTGTTTCCATGGTTGAAGTTTCTTTTCTGGACACGAATATGTTTTCCACATCGTCAACGCTTGTGTTATTATATACGAAACTGACATCCGAATCACCTTCCTCAACAGAATACTCTAATTTATTACCATATTCATCCAGAATATCATTGTTGTTTGGATCTTTTACATATAAAGTCATATAAT
>BLFK01000998.1:1459786-1463523 GCA_014634185.1 Astreopora myriophthalma | reverse complement strand
ACTGAGAATGAGGAAAAATCCTCAGTGGTTGAAAGGTGGAATCGAACAATCAAGTCCAAAATGTGGAAGCAGTTCACTGTTCAAGGTAATACACAGTCTTTAGACACGTTACCAAAATTAGTGAAAGAATACAATAATACAAAACATTCAAGCATAAAGATGACACCAGTTGAAGCATCTGATAAAAAGAATGAAGGAACCGTTTACTTCAATTTGTATGGTGATATAGATGCATTAAAACAGAAACCGAAATTTAAAATAGGTGATAAGATCCGAATATCTAAGTATAAACGGAATGTGTTCGACAAGGGTTATACACCAAATTGGACAGAAGAAGTGTTTACAGTTGATAAGATCCAATACACCAATCCAATAACATACAAACTAAAAGATCTCAGAGGTGAAGATATTCAAGGGAGTTTTTATGAACCTGAATTATTAAAAGCCAGACAGGATGTTTTCCGTATTGATAAAGTCATTCGGAGAGATTATAAGAAGAAACAAGCTTTAGTGAAGTGGAAGGGATATAGTGATGACTTTAACAGTTGGAAATGAAATACAAAGGGATAATTAAATATTTTATTTAGTTCGAAGGATCCATTTTGGATTATTTGAATTTAAAACGCACATTTGTGAAACTATTTAAAATATTATATATAGTATTATATATGGAATATAAATATAGGAGCAAAGGTCGCGGGCGACCAAAAATGTACACCACGGAAGAACTGGAAAAACATAAAACGTCATGGATGTTGCATCAAGGATGGTTTTGTGACGTTTGTAAGAATAATAAAAATTACACACTTGCTGGAAAATGGTGTCACCTAAAAACCAAAATGCATAATGATAATGTGGAAAATAAGAATCTTGACGCTATAATAACACGTGAAAGGAAATGGGATGCTAGGAAGAAAAATGCAGGTACCATAATTAACGAACAAAATATTAAAGAAATATATTAATAACACAATTATACTTTTCAATTACAGTTCGAAAAATCCATTATTGGATCATTTGAATTCTTGACTATATTTAAACGCATCTGTGTGAAACTATTTAAAAAAATATCTATAGTTATAATATAAATGCAATCAGAAAATTATAACCTTATAGAAATGAATAAAAAAATCTGAAAAAATACAGTAAAAGCCAGTTGATGAATATGCTGTTAAAAGAATGGCAGGATAAATCCAATAAACAGGAGAATCCTATTGTGGTAAACAAACCGAAGGTAGTACCGAAGAAGGTTCATAATCATGATAATTTGTTTGATGATGACCCAATGAAAACTGAAACAAAAAAGGATGTGATTATGTTTCCCAAAATGAATGTGTCACTTGACAAATACCGAAAGGAAGAAGCAAGCCTAATGGGAACTATAAGAAAAAGGGGTTCATCATTCCTGAAACTATATAGAAAAGGACTAAACAGTATTGGAGGAGTATGGGAAAGGGTTTCAATAATACTATTTGTTGATATTTGGGATGGTTTAGTTGTGGACGAAAAAACATATGGGCCATTTTATATGGATATTCCTCATCTGGGTAAACGTGACATGTATAAATTCATGGTTTATGCATTATTGAGTAACAATTTCACACTTTTATCTGCCCAGGAAATTAAGAAAATCGGATGCAAGATACTCACACATAACAAAAAATTCTTCATGAAACACGAGATGGGAGGTTTAAAACTAGAATCATATTTATTGAGCGAACAGAGACCTGTAATATCACATGGTAAAAATACTTGTGTGCTAGATTATGTATGGGATCAGGTTAGAGGTAAGAGAGGGTTCAAAACATATAACTATGATAAACTGAAGGCCGAACTATACAGCTTTGCATATAAACCACCTATGATAAGTACAGAAGAGCTAATAGATTGGGTTAAGAATTGTCATCCGTACATATCGATCCATGCATACGATAGTACATATAGAAAGTTCATAACATATACAAATTCTAATCGTAGATATGTCAGCCTGGTATATATAGTCAAAGATCATCATTGTTTTCCAATAACTGACGAAAAACTAAAATTAGTTGCTTCCAAAGCTAACCAAGGAGGATGTGATAACCTTTTGAAATACATGTCAGACCTGAAATGGACTAGGCGTCATGAACTCGTACATAAAGTTGATAAACTTGATGATTTATACACCCTTAATAAAGAGAATAACATTATCATGCTACCTGAAGAAGTAAAAATGAAACAAGCAATTGAAACCTATATTAACAAATCTAAATTATATATCGAATTTCTGCATTGGAATAACAATGGGATATTGGATGGGTTTATAGATCACAAAAAGAACATGTATCTTTTAAATGAACAATATGATATCCGAAAATCAATATGTGACAAACTGTTTGATACTTATAAAACTCACGACTTTAAATGGACAAATCAATCATTCACTAGCATTGGATCAGCATTGTTTAGACAAATGTGTGGGTACTTACCTGAATCCACTTATAATGTCAACACAAGAGAGATGTTAGATGATTTTTACCCCAGAGCATTACAGTGGTGTACAACAGAAGACATACCAGACAATGTCGTCAGTATTGACATTTCCAAATCATACCCTAATATTTTGTTAAATAACACAACACCTATACCAGTTTATAGTATTCACGACGTTATAGAACCATTTAATTGCAAAAGTGATCTGAGACAGTGTGGTGAATTCTACATCAACGAGACTATTCTAAATAATTATGGTTCCCCAATACAATTAGAAGCTAGATTTTATTCAAGTAATTTGATATCATATCTCGTGGATACCTTAAACATGCCATTAACACAAATCCAATACAAAATAGTAACTAAAAAAGCATTGAAACCTGATACATTTTAGAGTTTCATAAAGTATATCTTCGACGAATTTCCAGAAGATGAAGCTAAAAAGCTCGCTAATATCTTTATCGGAGAACTTGGTAGAAAATACTACAAAACTAATCATGGTTTTACATGTACAGAATACGAAACCGCAATGTGTTGTTGGACGAGTGCAATGGCTGATAATAGAAACGTAACAATCGACCACTTTAATAACATATTTCTAATCAAGGAACAAACTTGTAAGCGTATATTTTCAGACAACACAAGCATTAACCGTTTCATTGTGTCTGAGGCTATATTAAAGCTTCTACAACTAATAGAATCATGTCATGGAGAGGATAGTGTATTATTTGGGTATAATACCGATGGTATATTTATCTCAAACCCTAAAATGACGTTCAGAAATAAAAAGGATGTAATATTTAGTACCAAAAAGATAGGTAAGGCCTACGTGACAGATAGTGAATTAACATACTTTGAAAAACATTATAGAGAGAACCTTGATTATGATAGTTATAAAGTGAAAGGCGGTAAGGGATGTATTTACAATGGTCAAGCTGGTAGTGGTAAGACTACAAAACTCTGTGAAATGGTAAAAGAGGCTACGAGTCCTTTAGTGTTGAGTTTTACTAACAAGGCTATCGAAAATGTAAAAAGTAGATTGATCCAGAAAGGAGTTGATAAGGATGTAGTTAATAAGACATGTCATACATTCGATTCTTATTTCTGTGAATGGAATGGTCGAGATATCAATAGTCTCGAAAATAAAACGTTATTCATTGAAGAATTCAGTATGATACCAAACAAGTGGATGACTAAGATTTACGAGGCATATACATTATTCAATAACAAAGTTTATATGTTTGGGGACCCCAATCAATGTGAAC
>BLFK01000998.1:1444786-1454786 GCA_014634185.1 Astreopora myriophthalma | reverse complement strand
TTATACTCCCTTAGAGTTCTCCGTAGAGCCAGGGTGAGCCAACCAAACATCTTGAGGATAGCACAGTCCGGCCAGTTTTAGAGTATGCTGTACCAGTCTGGCAAAACATCCCTGCTTATCTGTCCGAAGCCATAGAACGAGTGCAAAAAAGGGCGCTTAACATAATCTACCCCGAGGCAGAGTCATATGCTCAGCCTTACAGTTAGGTAAACTAGATAGGTTAGATGATAGGAGAGTACTTTTGTGCTACAAATATATGGCGAAAATGAAGTCTCCGAGCCATCCTCTGCACCACCTACTTCCCAGCCCACTTCTGGACGCGCCTAACTACACCTTGAGGCAGAAAACACAAAATAACTATCTTTTCCGGAACATGCAGGTCTGTAGGACAAAGAGAGTGGAGGACTTCTTTACATTTAAATTTTTTTAAGTGATTCAATTGTCATTTTCATTGTTATAACTGTAAATTACTATACTTTAGATAATAGTTGTCCTATGATTGTAAAATGTACTCGATAATTCAGTTCTTTTTACTGCAAGAGAGTTTTAATAAACTTAACTTAAATCTGAGCTTATTAAAAAGAAATCAAGTCTGCATTGAGTTTCTGGCTTCTTCTGGCGCCATGCATATCTCTGTGTTTATCAGCGTTCAGCGTTCTCCATATATTAGTTAAGTTCTTCGCAATTTTGATTGATTATTTTCAACGCATTTTGGTAGGTTCTGGGAAGCCAGCCCTTCTTATCCTCCTAAACATCCAAAACGAGATTGAAATCACCTCCCAAAATTATTTCTTCGCACGCAAAATCGTGTAAGTGATCAAAAACGTGCTTAAAAAAGGTCGGGTCGTCTTTACTAGGAGTGTAAATGTTAGCAAGGGTGAACAGTTTTTCATCAGTTTTAATATTGCATACAATATAACGTCCGGAGGGGTCCAAAAAGGTTTTCAAAATATCAAATTTAAAATTGTTGTTAAAGAGAATGCAAACGCCTGCTGAGCTACCTGAAAAGAGACTAAAGAGAGCTTTATAGCCCCATTCAGATCTCCACGTGCCAATGGTTGCCTCCGTACAGTGTACCTCTTGCAAAAAGATAATTTATTGTTGTTTGTTTCTGAGCCAGTTGAATGTCTCAATTCTCTTGTTATTGTTTTCTATTCCCCTGACATTCATAGATGCATTTTTTAGTTCAGCCATTACTACAGTTAATTGCAGGGTATTGCTTTAAACAGCGAACCAGCAAAGATGAGGTGTTACCTGTTTGATTTGCATCTTTTGAGCAGAAGCGGTATTTCGAATGCAAAACTGTTCGGGTTGACTTTCATAAACAAACATTTGTTGGACGAAGTTTCATAGAATCAAGATTAGAATATTTTTCAAAAAAACTAATTAAATAGCTGTAGGACACTTTTTCCCCGACAAAAAAGGTAAGAAAACATACATGTAAATGAACACACCAAAAGAAATAGAAAAGATCACTGACTGAGTGCGGCATTTGTGTGGAAATCTAGCTTGCTTAATTTCGAGAGTTGAAAAAGCAAGCAAAGTTTAAGAAAAGAAATGTATTCCGACAGAAGCGCGTTTTCCGTCCCGTCCACCTATCATAATTTCGAGTAAACACAAAAATCTTCAGCTGAAATAACGGACATAATTTGTTGAAGAAAAAATACTAAAAGTTAAAACTTAAATATTTAAGACTTGTGTTATTAAACTCTCAGTTATAATGGCATTACAAAAGGCCACAATTTTCCTCTTATGTACAGTTTATCAGGCTGGGCTTTGCTGACGGCTGCGGGAATATTATTGCGTGTTGCCTTTTTGAAAGTTTCCATGTGCGCTCTCCTACGTTCGACGATCTCAAACGGAAGATCTTGGTAGATTTTGTAGTTTGTTCCTCGTAGACGATGACCCAGCGAAAGAAGCTTTCCACAGTCCTTATATCGTAGGGATCTAGCAACTATGGGTCTGGGGCTTTCTCCTCTCTTTTTTCCTAGACGATGGACTCGCTGCATTTCAACATTGGCAGCGTCGCCAAAACTCAATTCCGTTTCCAGGAAGGTGTCCTCTTTGTTCGTTTCTTCTTCTGGAATGTTTTCAAACTTTTTTTTTCGCGCCTAGAATATGCTTCCAAATATAAGTTCTTATCCTCGATCAGTTTAAAATTGGCACGGAGCTCATCCTTCTCTTTCTGTAGGGCCGCTAGGCTCGATTTTGTATTGTCTTCGAGCTTTTGTATTCTCTCGGCTGTCGTCTTTTTATCTGCTTTGCGTTTTAACTTTCTTTAAGATCTTCAACATCACGCTTGGTGGTAGCGTACGAATCTTCGAGAGTATGTATTCTTCCTTCTAACTCCTCAAAAGACTTCCCGAGGTTATTCACTGCTTCTTCGATGGCATCCAGCTTTTCAAGCTTCTTAAGAATATCCTGCAGTGGTTTTTGAAGGTCTTCAGCCATATTCAGAGCAAATAGAATAATATCGTCACCTTCTTCTTCGCGTACGCCTTCGGAAGAGTTAGAACTGTCACACTTAAGTGTCTTTGGTTCTGGCGAAGTATCTAGAGAACTAACGGAGGATAACTGTCTTGTTCTTCTTTTACTGAGCAGTAGCGTGAGAGGAAACCGAAAATTACACACTTGATTTTTAACTCAAGTGAACTGTTCATCACGGAAGTGTTACATATTTTCAACAATGTGTCCAGTTCCAGTATTTACTGTTCAAATTGTAAATGATAGTGATGTCTTGGCTTCTGATGTTCTGTAGAGCATAGCATTATTTAATAGAATTTTGTTACAGTTGCCTCTAGGTCTTTTGTGGTGTTTGCTGATCATTTAAGGTTTGTCTTGACTTCAAATGGACTCAGATAAAATGTTAAGTGTCCAAGGAGTAAAGCTTTGAAATGCAATAGTACCACCTATCTTGTGAACAACAATGATGACTACTGAAAACCTGTCTCAGATGCCAGGAATCAAATACACAACTAACAACTATTGTTGGATAAAAACTTGTGGAGAGTGGTAATCTCCACAGTTATTACACTTTGGAAGCATCTAAAGTTTTACGCTTTGGAAAATTCCTTATTGTGTCCGTAAGCTGTACACATTTAGCAATCTACAAAATTCCTTCAATGCTGTCTTTAACAATCTGACGAACACTTGTACAGATATCTATACCCATCTGTGTTGATGGCATTAGGGGATCTATCTTCTCCAGAACTTTTGTCTTCAAAAGCTGATGATCCAATGGCAATGCCATGGAAGGAACAACAACATTGTTTTCACTTCCTTCAAATTGGGAGGGCCCATCTGGATCAATACCATAGTACTCCAGGTCATTGGGATCGTCACTGATCCCCATGTGGTAAAGGGTTCACCTCGTTTAGCATGCCATTAACCCACATTTGATGCGTAGACCAATGGTTTGCTGTCCTTAGCTGATGATGATTGAATGCCTCCATAAATTCATGAAGGGCCTAGTTTGTTATTGGCATGAATGTTAGATGAAGTGCAATTAGATCCATGGGGTTGTCAACGTTAAGCAAGCCTGTATCCTCCATTGCGTAGAACATGTAATAGAAATTAGATGACATACGAAAAAAAGGGGTTCGAAGTGTCGTGGCGGTCGGACGTGTTCTCCACGGTCTGTGATTCTTCAACTGAGAAAAGCCATGACAGGCTTATTTTGTTATCTTAAAGTAAGAGCAACGTCTTTCTAACAACATTTGCCGAAGCTTACCAACAACCATTGCTACTACACTGCTTACTCTGATCTGATGTCTAAGCGTGTTGAACGATCCAGTTCAAGCAGTTCGTGTTCGAAGCCTTCCCCAAAAAGAAACAAACATAAGAGTGACGATATGGAAAGCGACCGAGAAATCGACTCACCAATCTCTCTAAAGCAGCTCCTCGACAAGCTATATTCCATGGAAACTAGAATGGAAGATAATCTCCACTCGCAGATCGCTCAATTAACACACGAGTTCAAAGAAGAAATCAATGGTGTCAAAAATTCGCTGAAAGAATTCGAGAAATCCCTCAACAGCGCTTGGGGCTTCATTGAAGATCTTCAGCAAGAGCCCAAAGCCTTCAAAGACTCGAAGAGTTCCCACCAAAAGATGTTGGATGAGCAAGCAGCAGAAATACTACGGCTGAAATCCGAGCTGATCAAAGTAAAAGCCGAAAACGATAAACTCACACCTTCCTTAAAGGAAACTCAAGAGAACCTCATTGCATTTGAGAACTACACCAGAAGAGAAAACCTCCGTTTCATGAATATCCCTGAGAGCAAAAACGAAAACTGCACAGACATCGTGTACGACATAATCGAAAACGACCTCAACATCGACCCTGAAGACATCAGATTCCATGCTCTTCACCGCGTGGGCAAACCTCACAAACGAGATGATGGTACAACTCCTTCTCGCCCGCGGCCGATAATCGCAAGATTTGTAGTAAGAGAAGACAGGGACACAGTTTTCTCGGTCAAAAACCGACTAAAGTCCTCATACAGATACTCTGATGCTTATATCACTCAAGACTTAACTCGCGCAATTCAACAAGAAAGGAAAACCTTAATACACGCTATGTTCGCTGCAAAGAAAAAAGGCCGAGATGCAAAGGTAATAAACAGAAAGCTCTTTATTGATGATAACGCTTACGACATCTCAAACATTCCAATAGACTTTAAAGTTGCTTCTATCTGATTTACGTAATAAGTTTAGAAAAAATAGGAGCTCAAAGCCTGATCCGTTGGCTATTTTCTCAGTATTTACTGTAAGGTTAGTCATGCAATTACCCATGTATTTGTTTGTGTATTTGTCATCTTCGTTGTTATGTGCGCTTGTTTCTGCCTGTGTTCGCCTGTTTTTACCTCAGATTATGCTAATTTAGCCTATTTTATACCAGTTCAAAAAGAAGGCTGCCAAAGTTTCATGCCCATGCACACCCTTTAGAAATACTTACAATGAATTCGCACCTTGATCTTGATGTTAAACTCCTATCTTTAAATGTAAGAGGGCTGAATAAGTCAATGAAAAGGCGTTCGATTTTCAGATGGTTACACAACCAGAAACCTCAATTCGCATTCTTGCAAGAAACGTGCAGCTCCAAAAACTACGCGCATATTTGGGAAGCCGAATGGGACGGAAAAGCCTTCTTCAGCCACGGCACTTCACATAGTAAAGGTGTAATGACACTAATTAATCCGAGATTGGACTTTAAGGTAAATACGAGCATTTCTGATAAAAATGGTAGGTTCTTAATTCTAGATTTAGTCATCGATGAGACACATCTTATACTTGTAAACATTTATGCTCCAAACGATACCAGCCAACAAGTGCCTTTCTTCAAAGAGCTTGAACACCACCTTGCAGAATTTGCGCAAGAAAACTTGGTTATTGCCGGTGACTTTAATTGCGCTTTGTCAAGCAGAGATAAAAAAGGTGGAAACCCGGTTTCCAAGAAAACCCTCGTAATTAAAGAAATCGAGCGTTTATCCAACCTATATAATTTAAAAGACATTTGGCGCAACCTTAATCCGCACACAGATCGATTCACGTGGAGAAACAAACCCTTCAAAATTCAATGCCGCTTGAATTTCTTTCTTATTTCAAAAGACCTCATTAATGATGTGCATTCTTGTAATATTTTAAATGCGCCCGAGTCAGACCATTCCGCTATTACACTCCATCTTATATCTAAAGAGCTTAGACAACACAAAGGTCCTGGGTTCTGGAAATTTAACAGTTCCTTGCTTGAAGATGAAGTATACATCAATAAATTAGGCGAAAACATATTCCTCTTCAAAGATAAGTATTTTGACATCGACGATTTGGGATTAAAATGGGACCTAATTAAAATGGAGATCCGCGGAAAAAGAGAAAAAACGAAGAACGCTTGCTGCAAAATAAAATAAACGAACTGGCGCAAAAATCTGAAACAAATCGTAACAATAAACAACTTCTTAACGAGCTTTATGCTACTAAATTACGCCTACAAATAATTATGCGACAAAAGACAAAAGGAGCAATCATTAGAAGTAAAGCTCGGTGGCAAGAAAAAGGTGAACGCAATACTAGATACTTTCTCAATTTAGAAAAACGAAATCATGTAAGGAAAACTGTTACAAAACTAAAGGTTGGCGACGATAAATATACTACCGACCAGTTTGAAATATTAGAGGAGGAAAAAACGTTTCATGAATCTCTTTACAAGTCGCAAAACATAAACGAACATGATCTCTTTGAATCCACCTTTTTTGCACCCAGAAATATAGCTCCTCTAAAAAAAGAAGAACAAAAACTTTGCGAAGGGCTTGTTTCAGTAAACGAATGTCTAAACGCTCTGAAAGAGTTTAAAAATGCCAAATCTTCTGGTACCGCTGGCTTCCCTGCAGAGTTTTATAAATTTTTCTTGCCCGAACTGCCTCCTCCCCTCCACTCATGTCCAATATACACAAACTAATACAGTCCGTCAAACGGTCCGTACGGATTGTACAGACCGTCAAAGATAAGTCGGTCCGTATACGGTCCGTTAATCATATGCATATCCGTGCCGGACGTCGCCTGTGAGAGTTTGACGATCCGTACGGACTGTACAGATCGTCAAAGGATAAGTCGGTCCGTATACGGTCCGTTAATGATATGCATATCTGTGCCGGACGTGGCCTGTGAGAGTTTGACGATCCGTACGGACTGTACAGATCGCCAAAGGATAAGTCGGTCCGTATACGGTCCGTTAATTATGTGCATATCTGTGCTGGACGTGGCCTGTGAGAGTTTTGACGATTTGTACCGATGACAGATCGTCAATGGGTAAGTCGGTCCGTATACGGTCCGTCAAATGCATTTCTGAAAGCGTTCGCGAAGGAGTGAGTCCATTTACGAGGAAATCAAGCAAAAGAAACCGGCTAAACATCTATGTATGCCTCGTTCTTAAAGCGTATGCGAACAAGTCCCTTGTTGTAGGAAACGCCCGTCCGAACAACCAAAACAAACGGACTAAACATGTATGTCGTTCTTAAAGAGCTTGCGAACGAGTTAGCCCTCCAAGGAAATGAAGTGTGCAATCCAGTTGCGAACAAGTCACTCATTATACGGAAAACGTAACTAAGAACAACCTGCGAACGAGTTAGGTCTTGTAGCAAATGAACTGAGCACCCCACACCAAAGGAAAACATCTATGGATGCCTCGTTCTTAAAGCGTTCACGACAAATGGCCTTTTATCCACGGGTAATCCACACCAAGGGGAAAACAAATGCACTAAACATGCACGTATGCCTTGCTCCTCTTTCGCTCATCCCGTTGAGAGGGAGTTTTTTTTCGCGTTCCTTTGAAGGAGTGAGCGAAAGCTATGTAGTACGGTACAGTTCCGCGGCCTTTCATTTTGATTTCTCAAGTGCAAGAGTGGCGCGACGAATGCGCATATATTATTCGAAAAAACCTTTCGCCGGCTATCGACCTACCAACAATTTTTTTCCGTTTAGACAAGTGGAACATTTTTCGAATGGTTTCTTTCAAGTAACAGTTTGCGGGCTACTATAATTTGTGTGTTATTGGAATTTCTTACCCTCCAATAAACCCCGGGCCGCGCATCAATTTTGTCCACGATTTCATTACTTGTGGAGCTAACGGAAACCCTCCTTTCGCAAACGCGTATAATGTCAAGGTGGGTATCAGAATTTACCGTGAAGGAAGCTGTTCGGGTGTGACACATTTAATACGGTTTTCCATTTTTTTCTTTTTCTTTTTTTATGTCGAGTGTCAAATTCAACCAAGACGTTTACGAACAGCGCCTTTGCGAAGTGTCCGTTTGAGAAATGACTTCTTTAAAAACGAGCGCTATTCAGCTAAAAGAATAATTGCATTGTGAATCCAAACGCAATCGTTTTAATGTTGCACATTGTATTTGAGTTCGCGTGCAAGTAGACACACTGTTCCTTTACAATTATCGATTCTTTTACATGCTGCTGTCATAACAATTAGTACAAAATTTATCTTCAGGAAATCTACCAGCACTAGGCTTAACTGAAACAAGGAACAATTAAACGCAGCTTGGCAGTACATTTGTAGCAGAAAGTGCTGAATACCCCTGCAGTGTGGTGCCTGCACGATACGCAGAAACGAGTTAATTACTCTTCAAATTTGTCCTCAGCAACTGTTTCCTTTATTTCCTTACGTGATAGTCGGAAACTAGTTATACTGCATTTCTGTAGTTAAAAAAAGGAGAATGCACCGATTTCCATCGTCCGTTTTGACCGCATGCGCTGATCGGTAGGCAAAATTACAAAGTATCGCATTGTCAGTTTTCTAATAAACAAATCATTTCGAAAACACGTGCGTACCCTTTACCGCGTAACAAACAAATCAGGATGTCTTGCCTTCTACATGTCCTATGATCGCGTTCTGAGTACTCAGGTTTTGTAGCATAGCGTCCAAAAGGATGATGAATATCAGACTACCGTATGATGCATTCAAGGAAAGTAACTGTATTTCGTCATTTGAAGATTGCTGTTTGGTGTAGAAAAAGTTCTCCGTCCTCTGTTACACTTTGAAACAGTTTCAAATTATTTTTTCTTATGGTTGTGTTTTGGTAAACCATTTAGATAGAGCAGTTTGTTGTAGTCCACATCAAAGTAGAACCACGTTTTTCTTTTATTGTTTTCATTCATTTTTCAGTCCGTATTCGGACCGACTCGCCACTTTACGGTCTGTACAAACCGTACGGACCGTCAACATGTTTGGCCGGCCACAAGGTGAATATCGGGCTTGAATTTGTCTAAGTCCCACTAATCACATGCATTTTTCAGTCCGTAGTCGGACCGACTCGCCACTTTACGGTCTGTACAAACCGTACGGACCGTCAACATGTTTATGCGGTCCGTACGGATCGTAAGCTGAATTTACAGACCGTATCTGTTTGTGTATATTGGACAACCCTCAGCTTTCGACACAATAGAATGGAACTACCTGTCTGCCGCCTTACAAGCGTTGAATTTTGGGCCCTCATTGGTTTCAAGTACTTTACCACCAAGTATCCAGTTGCGTCCTACACAACGGACATGCATCGGACTTCTTTCTTCTCGAACGAGGTGTTAGACAAGGGTGCCCTTTGTCGGGTCTCCATTTTGCCTACACTACCCAGAGAAACACACACACAACAATGTAGATACAGGGGCCTATAGGTCAGCGAGGACCTCAAAGCCAGTTTATTGCACAACCACCGTCAACGTATCAGTATACGCTTAATTGTAATACTCGCCGTCACAAAAGATCAAACTACGCAAAAAACCTAAATACGGCACCGCCGGATACGAAAACCCAAAACCACTTTGTGGGAAAAAGGGAACGTATACCCCCACCTGCTGAACTCAGCTGCAGTGCCGCCAACTCTGGGGGCTGAGGTATGCAAAAATAACAAACACAAAATATCTAGAAACAAATAACTCAAAACTAACAAAATAAAATTACGGAGCTCGAGTAAGTGCTGACCTGGAATGATTCAAAATCGTAACGAAAGACATACATATTTCACAAAGCTACCCATAATTCCATTCCGCGAAGCTACATTGTCAGAAATACCATTTTTCGTCATTGGAATCGAGCTGTTCGCTAGGGCCGTTAACAAAGATATGGATATCAAAGGCATCAATGTAGACCAAAAAGAAATAAAAATCACACAATATGCAGACGACACCACAGTACTGGTGAGTGATTGCGACTCAATTCTAAGACTACTGAAACTTTTAGAGGAATTCAAACAAGTCAGCGGATTGCAAATTAACACCGAAAAAACTGAAGCCATGTGGTTGGGCGCCTGGAAAAACCGCACAGACAAACCTTTCGGATTTAAATGGCCACATGAGCCTGTTCTCGCTCTTGGAGTATACTTCTCCTATGATCTTGAACGCGCGAATGTACTTAATTTTGAGGAGAAGATAACCACATTGGAAAAAACCCTGAATAACTGGAGACGAAGAAAGCTCACCTTAATGGGCAAAATAAACAT
>BLFK01000998.1:1421188-1426834 GCA_014634185.1 Astreopora myriophthalma | reverse complement strand
CGAGTCTGTCGACCCCGTTGATGATTTGTGTCTGACAAACCAAATTTATCTGTTTATTGTGATGTCACAATACACAAACTCTCAGAAACTCCCTTTGGGATTTTCTCGATTTACGTCATCCTAACCATTTCGTACTTGCGGGCGCAAACAATAGAAACGTCATCATTACCTACCAATTCCTCGCGGCCCCTGTTCGAGCAAATTGAGATTTTTTTCTAGTATACTGACTGCATATTTAGTATACTGACTGCATATTTGAACTGTAAGTAATATACTGACTGCATATTTGCACTGTAAGTAATATACGCGCGAGCTACTAGGGTGCCTCCTCGGGATTTCGCCAGAGGCGAAATCCCTGCGGGGGCAATTAATTACACTAATGCGTCTATGTTAATGCCTGAAGGTGGGGGGGGAGGGGAAGCGGGGGTAAGATTTCTGTATAACCCCATACATTTATTATGCATGCAGAATTATTATTATGGTAAAATTTAAAGTTATTCAAAGGGAATAAGTCTCAAAGGAGCGCTATTGTTTCCGCTATTGTTTAGATAAACAAAGAACTGTATGCATAATAAATGAATGGGGTTATAAGGAAATCTTTCTGGGGCGGGCCACCCACAGGAAATTGACTCAGATAGCCTTCCCCTGGGTAGGGATTTTGACATGCATGCATTGCCCCAGGGTCGGGAATTTGACATGCTTGCCATCTTGGAAGACCAAGAGAACCTGGAGATGAGTTGTTCGCTAGCTTGGTATTGAAAGGACTTCTCTTGTTTTCCTGATTTTTCTGGACACCACTGGGATGGCGGAGCGTAGGGGGCTTGGGGGGGGGGGGGCTAAAGCCCTGCCAATTTGAAGCAAAAAATAAAAAATTCAAGACTGAAAGAAGCATTTCTGAGCTTCAAGATTTCAAAATTTTCTGGGGGAGGATTCCCCCAGAACACCCTACAGGTTGGTGCCTTTGGCACTCACTTGTAAGCCCCAAGTTCTAAATATGCTCTGCCATCCTTGCACCATAAGTGAAAGAAAGGTAAGCAAATCCATGTTATCTTTTCATAAATATGGACCATCACTTCTTTCAGGATTTGCTAGAGCGTTCACAAGTAGAAGAGTGTTTCTATTGTTTCTTGTGATTGCTTTTTGTATATTTCTACATCTTCATGAATTTTCCACTCCATCGTTGCACATGCGTGATTGAATACGAAAGCTGTTTAATATTGTTTATGTTTTTTGGCTCAATTTTAGGTGCCTCATTTTTGGTTTGAAGCTGCCCGGTGTGGGGAACTTGACAGTGTATAGGTGCCTGGGCATGGGAAATTTGACGCTTGCTTCCATGAAAATGTCAAATTCCCCTGGGTCAGCCCCCCTCTCCCCCCCACACTGGGGCTTAACATTGATAGGTGGATAATGACATACAGTAATAAGTTATGCAATGTTGGCAGACTTTGAACCACTGTAACTCTGTTGAAAATTCAACAAATTTTGACAACGAAAATGAACATCTGTAGAATTGTAGGAAGGATGGTGTTCTCCAGAGATTTTAAACCAGCCATCTCCAAATAGAGAGTTAACCCACAAAAAGCAAGTGCATGAAGGGCATGAGCATCTAAGGAGGGTCTGGAAGCATGCCCCCCCCCCCACCCAACCCAAAAAAAAATGTGCCTCCAGATGCAATCAGTTCATTTTGAGGCCAACAAAGGCAACAAATTATGGTAACTTTTGGCCTGTTTTTCACCTGTTTTTTGTGTTTTAAGAAGTCAAAACTTACCAAAGTGTGATTGCCTGGGTGAGTGTAGTCCTGAGAAGGACTGTCGTTGTTGCTAGTGAATGACATTTCGACAACCTGAGCAGAAGTCATCTTCAGAGTCAAATGACATGAGCCGTTTCAGTGAATCTTATATAAGAACTCTGGTCTTACCTGATTGGTCAGTAGAAACGTGATGCTATTGGTCTGTCAAGTGAGCGGTGATGTTGTTGGCTGAGAAGACTGATTGGTGCATTTCAATCCATGTCAGTGTGAAGGCCTGTTGTTCTTGATCTGTTCTGTTGGTTTGGTCAATAAGTCATTTGTAAGGTGCTGGTAGTTAGTTGATAACGGTTAAGCACAGGTAGCTCAGGCTCTCCACGTGACCATTTGAAAACAGTAGTTGTGAGGCAGCGATTTCGGCACAAATAATCCTCATATGAATAACAATAAAATGGTCTCCAAAGTTCAAACATGTCTTCGGGTAATTGTTTCTAGTGTCTGAAACATGATTTTGCAGTTATTTGACATATCTGAGCTAGGTACTGACATAGCCCTTCACTATATAATGACAAGGTAGGCCATGGCCTACACCATGGCCTGCACCATGGCCTACCCCACGTTTTGTCCACACCCAGAACAAGAGTGACTAAGTTGTAACTGGTATTAGTTTTGCATCTGATTGGTTGGGACGTTCTCCCAAGTTTTTTGTTCTAGTCATGGAACAAACCAAAACCAAAAGCACAGCAATTGTGCAATTACTTTTGACACTCAAGTAGACAACTGCTCTACTACATGCTAGGGCTTAGTATCTGAAGACAAAATCAATGATTGGCAGGCTCATCCTTGGTGTATAAGAACATATGAAACTCACAGATGATGTAAAACATAGGAAATAAAAGAGCTAAAGAAAACAATAGCTAAGGAAACAGAGAACCGAGGTAAACTTCATTGTTGGACGTGAAAAAGAAAACATGTTTTGGTCTGATCAACATCTCTGAAAAGCATGCCCTCTATATGGGTAGTAATACTCCAGGCCTCAGTTGTTCAAAAGGTGGATAACACTATCCACTGGATATTCAGTATCCATCGGATAAACACTAGCAAAACCAATTAAGTTATCTAGTGGATAGCACTATCCACCCTTGGAACAACTAGAGCCAGTATACCACTTCCTTTTTCTTGTGTACTCAAAATGCACTGGTCATGTTGTAAAACAACTGGTTCATGCACAGGTGGCCCAAACTTATAGTTTGAATGCTCCGTTAACATATAAACAATTTATAATGCTGCAAAATCAACTAATCTTGATTTAAAGTGAAGGAAATAAATAAAATAACCTTACTTTTCATGGCATCTTGTATCTTTTTGCCTGTTCCCACAGACGAAAATTTTGGATTGACAGAGTTTGATCCAAGCTAACCACCTGAAGGGAGGCCAAGTAAAATTGTCACAAAGTCGTGCTGCTAAGCTGGAGCTTTCAACAGTTGTGACATGACTGAATTCCTTTAAAACTGGCTTTTTCAGATCGATCACTTCCTCCAGAGCTTGCAAAGTGTCCAGCCTTGCTCTCATTTAATGAAGGTTGCAAAACCATCCCAGAATTTTTCAAACAGCCATAAAGGCACGAGATGCAGTAAAAGTAAGTTTATGTAAGTTCCTTTGCTATAAATTAAGATTAGTGGATTTTTTGTGGAATGCTGTGTTTGCCACATAAACCTATAAATTATTTAAACGTTAACTGAGCATTCAAATTATGAGTTTGGGCAACCTGTGGATCATGCATTTAGCTGTAGTTTATGTTGAGTTCTTAAACTTTGGAATTTTGGAGGCCATTCAAGAATCTAGAAGTGTGCTCATGGGTGTAACTCAAGTTACTCTTGCATTTGCTTTGTGCTCTCCAATATAATTATAACTCAGATGGTCACAGAGGTACGAAATACTCTACAAAAGGGGAGTGTAAACGATATGCAAGGCAGAGTAAGGGAGGCATACAGACTCTTAACTCTAACCGTAACCAGTTCTTCCCTTGTCTGTCTCACATGCGTTGCACACCTAGCTGCCTCACCGATTGCATATCCCACAGTGAGCATTGCAAGACCTCGGCATTGCCACTTAGTGATATTACCTCCATTACATCTCACACCTCTCTTTGGATTACACTGTGCATACAACAATTACCATACTGATTCAACTTTAGCTTTATTGTTTTTACCCCATCTTGGTGTGAAGCTTTGTCAAATCCCTTGAATATGTTGCAGGTTCCTCCAAATTATCCTGCAAGCCATTCATTGTGGATGGTGTTCAAGTGGGTTACATTTCTCCGCAAGTATCCAGTTATCTCAGTTCTTATAGTGTATTTTGTATGGTGGCAAGAAATGATGGAGAAATTATTCATGTGACATTGAATCCAGAAATCAAGACATTTTTAGAAAGAACAGACAAGGTTGCTGAAGTTATGAAGGATCTCAGAAGGAGAAATGTGTTTAGTACTCTAAGAGGATGGAGAGATGAGGCAAGGAGATTATTTGTATCAGTTAAGATACTATGAGCATGCTTTGGTTTGGTCTGACCTTAATATCTCGGTCATTAAAAAACTGGAAAGACTGATTGAATAACCTTAATTTCTAATGTCCACTTTTCCCCTAATTGAGCATTGAAATGTCTTACACAATACACATGACATAATATTGATTGACTGCATTGCATTGATCTGGATTGAATTTTTATTGGGCTGTCGTTTTTGGAAGACAATTGCCAAATCCATGGGTTAGTTTCCCCTCAAATTTTCACTGTTTTGGCATACAAACTAGCTTTGCAGCAATCTAGCTGCACCTGTGTCCAATATATTTCTAATTCCAAACTCTGAAGGTGTTATGCTTTGTTGTGAAATAATTGCTGGCTATTCAATTTGTGTTTGGTGTTCACCTTAAGATGTATCCTGTGATGGCTTCATTTGACAGCAAACCTTGCTTTATGATGGAAAGATCAGCAGCATGTAAGTATAATCAGTATACTGTGATGGCTTATTTGTACTGCATGTTATGCAGCCTGCCAGCACTGTCAGTAGCTTTCCAATTTTTTGAAAATTTGCTTTGTTTTGGAGCTAAATATCACCAAGTGATATGAAGTGACTTAGTAGAAATATCATTGTCTTATGTGATCTGCCCCATTAAATTAATACGTAGACACTGACAGTTTTTAAAGTAACGTCTAAAATCAGTATTGGCTGGCGTACTGTATGTTAGGGAATAAATTTAAGGGGAAGGCATAGCTTGTGTTGATAAAAGTTTGATTAACAATCAACAGAATTCAATGAAAACGGACCTAAAAACTGCAGCTTATAATTTTGATTACAATACTATTAATAGAAAAAAATATTCAAAATAGGTGCAGCTATTCTGATGATACTTTAACCTGTTTCCATATAGGCTTGTTAGGCATATTACAGTATGGTGTGCATATCAATGGCTATTTCGTTGATCAGAGTGGACAAATCTTCATGTGGGTGGCCAGGAGAAGCCCTACCAAGCAAACTTGGCCCAGTAAACTGGATCAAATTGTAAGGGCATTATTCTGTACACACAGAATTCAAAAGCACATTTTGCTGTTGGTTTAACTGCAACAATTATTTTTTGATGAGTGATGTCATAAACATTCAATCATGAATGTTCACTGACTCACAATGTTTGTTGTGCTTGCAGAGCAGGGTACAATAGGCCCTTTTTTTTTACCTATACAGCTGTCACTTGATTTTTTTGTTTTGTTTGGTTTTTTGGAAAAGGTACTAAGATACTATCAGATGCTCAGGGGGCAAATTAATACTACATGTAGTTGTTACACATTGGTTCTGGGATTGCCAAAATCGCGTAAGTGCTTTCCAAGCTCTGGAAAAGAATACA
>BLFK01000998.1:1408688-1416188 GCA_014634185.1 Astreopora myriophthalma | reverse complement strand
ATTTAGCGGGCCGTACTGTAGAATACGGCCCGCTAAATTGGCCAATCATAGAGCGCGTACAGCCGTACTATCTGAGAGAGAGTGAAGAGATCGTTTCCAGATGACGTCATGGCGGCCATTTTGGTGTCCCAGAACAATCCTCGGGGAATAGAACTTCATTTATATGGAAGTATTTCCATTTGTTTCCGCAAATCAATATGGCCGCTGGTCACGTGAGTGAAAACGATCTATAAAGTTGTCATACTTCCCACTATGTTTCAGTTGTGCTCTGGAAAGGAGCATTACTGAGTTTAGTCTTTATATCCTCGTTATTGTTCAAGTAAAAAAAAATAAAATAAACTAAAAGATCTGGAAGAGAAACGTGGTAGGAAGCTATGAGTTAATAGGAAATTTAAGCGCGAGCGTTTTTGAGCGAGGGACGGCAACCGGAAGTGAAGCGTTTTGCTTCTTAACCAAGCTTGTTGCCGTCTTCTTCCGGCTGTGTACGTCACTCAAAAACCTCTGCTTAATCTCCCTAATAGCCATTCTTTTGCAATCCGAATTGGTTGAACTGTTCATATTTTGAAGACATTCAGTGCAGTTACAGGAAGGCTGGCTGCCTGTATGGAATGGGTAACTACACTGTAGCTGCAAGGTATCACTGAAAATTGACCACTCTTTGAGCATCTGCCACAGGGTGCAAATTTAAACTCAGGGCTAACATCCTGCTATTGGGCTGCGTTATGCAAAGGCTAAAAAATCTTGCGAAAGCCTGGTGCTTGCGCAGGCTGATTGTGCGTGTAAAGTCTTCTGTCCTTTACTTGTATCCCAAACAAAAGCGTCTTCAGAGCTTCAAAAGGCATGCGCAGGCTTCGGCCCTGTGGAAATTTTCAGGGCCGTACTGGCTCCCAGTCAAAGAAAGATTATTGAAACGGGCAAATTACGCATATGGTTCTATACGGTGCTCGCTTCCCACAATGTTTAGCACATTCCCTACATAGTATCAGCGCATACAGTTTAAGATCATCTTATGCACCAGGGCCGAGTTGTTCGAAGCAAGGTTGGCGCTAATCCGTGTTAAATACCATGACAACCTACAGTTTTTAATCGGACTTAAGCCAGGGTTAGCGCTAACTCTGCTTCGAACAACCCGACCCAGTGCTTTTAATTCCCAAGGAGTCAGGAACCTTTCAGCGCTCAACGGCTGCTGTATTCAATAAACTACCAGCAGGCATTAGGAATATAAGGGACTTGACGAAAGAGGCAAAACACGAAAAAAGTCACTTAGGACGGTTACGCACACATCCGTTCAGTCAAGTGAATTGGAAGTGCTATATTGAATTTTGGCGTCTCATAATTTTTGTTTTGTTTCAGAGCCTCGTTATCTTGACTTTGTTTGTGGGTTACATAGCACTTTACATTGATACAAGACGAGAAAACTGCATATACCTTGAGCCGAGGAGGAGACCAGAGCAACGTCTTTCCAAAAACAGGAAAAAGATATTGCAAGACTTGCCTGCCGAGTGCCTTGCTGTGTTCGTATTGTTACAGAAATCGGTGCACTTAAAGGAACAAGTGACACAGTACGCGGTCAATAGGGGACAAGCGTTTGTACTTCAGCATTGCTTCATCTTCCTTTAGTCTTGTTCTAAGCGGTCTAGTGTCACGAAATTTTCTATTTTGTCATGTTTTTATTTAGCTTTTTGTTTCAGTTTTTCGGTCTCAGTATTTCGTTTCGTCCTAGTGTTAATTAACTGGTGTTAATTCAACGTTGTAGTGTGGTTTGTAATTAGAGATTATTGTAACTTAGTCTGTAATTAAAATCTTGTTGATTTAGTAAAGCGTTGTTATCATAAGAGTGTAAGGGTATCGTGTTTAGGACATGTGAGTGTAAGTAACATAGGAGTGTAAGGTACCGCGTTTCACAATATGTATGTAATACAAAGTGTTAATTGCTCAACTAATTATGCGTATGTATAAATGTAAGTTTCGTGGTGGTCGGTGGTCAGTTGTGAGAGAAGAAGTGGCGAACAGTCGGTTGTTGAAAAGTTGAAGAATTGTGAAGAGGAGCTGAACGGTCTTTCCCTGCTAAAGTCATAAGCAGACGCCGTCCAAAAAATCAAGGACAAAACCCATTTGTCATTGGCGGAGATCGTTGGCCTAAGGGTAGAAGGAAGAGGAAGAAGAGAAGTTTTACGGAGAGAAACGGAGAGTCGCGTTGACTGTGGAGCAAAGAAAAAGTTGGAAAGTAAAAGCGGCTGAAAAGGTGACAAGGGAGGAATTTTGGGAGAACGAGAGTAAGGTTGGTGGAGCACGTGTGTGGTGTTTCCGAGGAACTTAAAGAACAGAAAGAAACTGAATTGTCCGATTGTAAATGTAAGAGTATAGTAATTAGTAAATTTAGTATTATCGTTTAAGTCAGGTACAGGAATTGATATTTATTTAAGTAAGGTTAGTTTAATACCTAAATTAGACTGTATTATTTCTGTAATATTAGCATTTTTTTTCTCTTCTAGTGTTTTAATTAAATCATTCATTTGTTTTACTTTAGAAGTTTCATGGTCGTGTGTTGTGCGTTTGTGGGAAGGAGTGTTTGTGTAGCGTTCGTTTTCATTTATCTATTGTTTTGTTTTGGTGATCCGCGTCACATCTAGAGTCCGCTTTTTTTTTGGCGGCGTTGCAGTGGTTTAAGGTCTGCCAAAATCCCACACATTTGATGTAATTTTGGCCGTGTTTGTACACGCCCAAACCAATATGGCGTCAGTAACCGTGAAAAGGTCCCCAACTTTGTATGGATTTTTTGTTAATCCACTCGGGTAAGACAAGGCGATTTAAGACTAAGGGCCTCCTCGTATGAGCCCGGTAACTGGAGCGGTGATTTTATTTTATGTCTTCTGTTCATCTGGGAAATTTCAGCACGGCTACCGAAATGGAAAAACCGCCAAAGGCAAACCGAAGGACTAAGAATACACACATGGTGCACGTAGTTGGGAATCCACCCCACTATCCTTTGCGCATTCAGTTTACGTGCAAACAAATGAACTTGGCCCTCGCACCGGGATCTTTGTAGCGATAGGATCTTCCTGGCTTAGAGATAAGAATATCCTGGCGCTAAGAGTGGCGGGAGCTGAGGTGAAAGAACGGTATAAGGGTGCCAATGGGGTATACCTGAAGTCAGTAAACGGTTTTTAAAAAAATGCCACCTAGTCAGTAAAAAGCGAAAAAAGCGCTACTTAGTCAGCAAGTAGCGAAAAGATCGTTTAGTAAGTTAATTGGCATGAGTTTGGCTCCTGCAAACGTTTATTGGGTATTGTTTACAAATCACTTACACTTCCGGGCTCCCCCCAAAGGAAGGCTCCAAAAGCAGATACCACGCAGCTGTTTACAACCTCTAATTTCATTGGATCCGGTTAGGACGCAGCTCTATTGTTTTTAGGGTTAGGGTTCACTGTTTCTGTTGTTTCTTTGAATGCTTCCATTGTTTTTTGAGCCAATCGCGTAGGCTGCTGTAATAGCTGCGTACTCACCCTCCAAAAGGCTCTCCCTCTTCCCAGCTTGCAATGTTCTTGAACACTACACGGTATCAGCCTGAAGGATACGGTTGGTTACAAATCTAGCCTTAGATTTGCCTTCCTTCTAGGTGCCATTTGAAAACGTTTAAATTATTCAATTCTTTCTTAAAGTTCGAAAGAAAAAGCGCTCGATAACATTGAAATTTATGTACACTGATGTGATGGCAGTAATTATGCCATTTATGCAAGGTCATGCAAGCAAAGAGAGCGAGGAGTGGGATTGAGGAACACAACCTCAGGCACTGCGAATGCAGGCTCACAAACGGAGCATGTGAAAGGAGAGGAAGAAGTCGAAGCGAGTCACGAATGATGGGCAAAAACGACTAAAACGAAGTGGATATTGGCAAAATACATTTCAGTCGCACTAGACTATTCTTAGAAAATCGTAATCCTGTATCATCCTCTCTTGCTTGTAAGTTGGCGGTTGAATGAATGAATGATTTGTTTATTCGCACGTCTCGCAGCCTATTGGCTGAATTACAGGTTCGTCAGCAAAAATATTATAAATACAATACATAAAAATACACTATCAATATACCAAATCATATACAATATTCACGAGCTATATTTAACAGTCACAAAATTACGAAATCGGTCTGTATTAACTGCCACCGGGTTAGCGTGCTTGGCAGTTCTAAGTGAGTAGCTACAAGAACGCGGGGCAACCATGCTTGTCATTAGGGGGTACAAGGGATTACCCGGCTGGATATTGTGCATGAACCGTACACAAGCTTCAACGACGAGACTCCAGTGAACACAAACCAGAATGTGCCAGCGCATCCTCGTAATCTAACTCTGGAAAGATTATAGCTAAAGCGCGCTTTGAACTCTTTCCAATGCTTACGAAAAGTACTGAGGGTGGTTAGAGAAAACTACCGAGGCATATTCCGTAATAGAACGCACTAAGGAGCAATATACCTGAACAATATCTCCCTCAAGAACACCACAGCCTTTTAACTTTCCAAGCGCATAGAGACGCCTGCCAGCTTTCTTCACTACATAATCGCAATGAATTGACCAAGAAAGATCTGCAGGGATATAAACGCCGAGTAGCTTAAAGGACTGAACTGCTTCAATACACGTGCCTCCAAGTGCAATAGGCTGCCACTCGCAACTATCGTAACGAAGAAATCTGACACGCATCTCTTTGCATATACCCGGATTGAGTTTCATGTTGTTACTTACAGCAAAATTATTGATCTCATTCGCTGTATGTCTCAATAACGATGGAGAATTATGCGGCACAATTTCAAGCGCTGTCAAATTGTCAAGAAACTTGGGCCTAAGGCCCCAAGATGGAATAAGGTCGTTAACCATGATAGCAAACAGGATGGGGCCAAGTTTAGTCCCTTGAGGGATGCCACCATTTAAGAACCGAGAAGATGACGATGATGTTGCTAAGGCAACGCGCTGGGACCTACCCTGGAGAAAAGCTGCAACCCATCTAACCAAGCAAGCATGCAGATCAAGAAGTCTTTTCGCTCAAAAAGAGGTGGTCGTTCTCGTCTGATTCGGTCTGGTGGCCGCCATGTTTGTGGGTGTCCTGTGGTACAATGTACAGGCATCCCAACCGATTCACTTGATGCTCTCGCGCCGGCTGTTACTCAGTCATCTGTATGTGATTCATCTGGTGTTTCTTCCATTCAGCCTCACAGGACGGGATGTTCCATCCCCAACCTAATGATATGTAATATCCGCTCCTTAGTGCCGAAAAGCGATGAGTTTGCTCGTGTGATGGAACACAATGGCGTCGAGATAGCTTGTGTCATCGAAACCTGGTTAACGGATGATATTCCCGACGCCTCTGTGTCGCTACAAGGCTTCACATTGTCCAGAAAGGACCGTTTGTCACACGCAGGGGGAGGTTTGGCAGCATTTGTAAGCTCGGTAATACCATGTAAGCGGTTGCCTTCTGTTGAATTATGGAGTTCTACAACTGAAACGATGTGGATCGAGGCGAGACCTAGTCGCCTCCAAAGAAGCGTTACTATTTTGTTGTTGGGGATTGTCTACCACCCACCTCATGCTTCTGTCCAGGATAATAACACCTTATACTCACACATCCAGGAGGTGGTTGACTGGTTCTTGAGTAAACATCCGGAGGCTCTTGTGTGGGTTACAGGTGATTTTAACCCGAATTCTACCAACATATCACCAGTTCCTTTTAAACGGTATTCAGGACTGAGCCAGATTGTTGGCTGTCGGGTGTTCAGCTCCCTCATGTCGTCAGTTGATAAAAACCACTAAAATCCTAACCCTAATTCAACTTAAGGCTTAATTTAGGCTTACTGTAGTAAATTATGTTCAGCTCTCTTTACCATATCTATGTACATCTATCTATCTATCTATCTATCTATCTATCTATCCTTATTCTCACATGACTCCTTTTCCTTTGTTCTTCCATGCTGATTATATTGAATAAGCCCCGCTAATTATCAACTGTCAAAAGCTGGTGGCGGCTTTGAATGTAACAGGGGAGAGCGGGGTTGAGAATATTCCCCTAGGGGAATATTAGAATTGAGAATCCCCTAGGGGAATATTACAGAAATATTCCCCTCGCAGCACACCCACATGCATCGCATTTAACGCACTCACAAACAAGACCACAACTCTACTTCAACAGCGTTGCATTTATTTTACCAAAACTGTTATTAATTACTTTCTAATTTCACATTTTTATTACGTGTTAAATAGAGAAGACTTCATCTCTCTTACAATCTTGGGACATTTTGAAATATGCTTCTACAATCTAATAGCACACCTTTCTGGCTTGTCCTCATTCTCGTGCTGTTCTACTACTTTCGGTGTTACATTACGTTGCTTTAGTCCGCCTCCGTGGTTCTTCTCTCCAGTTGATCTATACTGCAATTGCATGCGTTCGATCTGGTCACCCTCAATTACACTCAGCTGTTCAAATGTTAAGCTCCTATGTTCTTCACCACTTCTCAAGGCAAAAAGAACTTTCAAACAGGAACACTAGGGTGTGAAACAAAGTTTTTGGATCCTGATCTCCTAACACTCGCTTGTCCCACATAGTTTCTTCCTCGTGTGGCGCGATTGGTTCAGCCTGCTTCGTTACTACCCCGACGCCTTTTCTTGTCAGCCTTTTCATTTCCGAGTCGACGGCATCCTAAAAGAGCTTGTAATCGGGACTTTTGAGATTCTCGAGTCCCGCCAAACCATTATTTCGTAGATGCCGTCGGATTCCCACGCACATTTGATACAAAGTCTTTGGTGGATACAATTTACCACCTTTCTTGCGCACCTCGTACACAAATTTGCTGGGCCAAAAGCACAGTTCGAAATCACAAACGGTATGTAACACTCCGGCCGAGGGTACTTGGGAAAACAAATCAGCAGAATTGTGAGGCAGTGCATTCCGTTCGGTTAGCCAGTCATTCCAAACATTCAAACTCCAAAAGGTTACCTTTTTAGTGTTCTTTGGGATTCGTTCACTGTTCCTGGCCAGCAGCGCTTTGTCATCCACAGCGATGATATCCCTCTTCGACGCTTTATTCGCATTGGTTTCAGTCCCCTTTTCAATGCTGCCGATTGAGACTTCTCGATACTCTTCCACCTGGTCAAAGTTAAACAACCTTTCTGTCGCCTCTTCAATGTTAAACTGAGCGTTCTCGTAGTTCTCTTCCAAATTCTTAGAGTATAGCAATTTCTCTAACTCATTGCCTGGATTTTCCGAACCATTGAAACTACTTTGTGTCAGAAAACCTTCCTCCTCAGACTCACTCATTCCTGCCAACTTTGTAGTAAAGTGGTGAAAACAATGTTTGTAAAGTTGTCAGCACTATTCGACAACGTTAAAATCCCGGTGCGTACTTTCGGAATCTTTAATGTATTGTCAAGTTTGGTTAGCGCGCATTTTGGTTGTTTTGGTCGGCGTATCAAAAACAAACAAAAACACGTGTGTGTGTGTGTGTGTGTGTGTGTGTGT
>BLFK01000998.1:1385205-1407121 GCA_014634185.1 Astreopora myriophthalma | reverse complement strand
TTTTTTTTTTTTTTTTGGTCCTTTTTTTTATTCACAGGAATTCAAAATGTGGCGTTATTCTTTGCAGCAATAAGTCCTCAAAGCCGCAAGAAAAAACGAGGAAAAAAGAAGGAAAACGAAGAGGAAGACGGTAGCGACGAAAGTGATAACGAATCATTAACGTCAAGTCAAGTAGCGAGTGCTGTAAGCCAAGAATGGATTTCAAACTATCTGACCGTAAATTGTGTCCTTCTATAAACTACTGGATTGCCCTAACGACGCCAAATGGTGCCCCTGCAAACTCCCTCGTCATACACCGTGCCCTACTAGAGTGTGGCGTAGAAACCGTGACACAACAGGTACAAACTTCTTTTTTGTAATGTGTAGCCTTCCGAGTACACATTAATGATACTTGAAACTGTCTGCTGAGTCCAGCACGGTAGCTGTAACACTACAAACTTCAGTCTTCCAACATAGCTACGATAACCAAACAGAGGGTCTCTAACAAGGCCATGATAACAAAGTCTACCGAGGTGATCTTCATAGATGAAGCATCCTCGTTAACCATGGACATTGACGACTGGAACCGTTTGACCCAAGGTGGCTTCACGGCATGCGATATCAAGTATCAAACAGCGAGATCGTTCATTAACCGTTGTCCTATGTTTCTCACGGCCCAAAAGAAATTGCAGTTTAATCCTGAAGATCAACCCACGATGGAACGCAGGCTGCGTTGCCTGCGTAATGCGTAATGGCTGGCCACGCCCAAGAAAAGGGCGTCGGAATGGCTGGAAAACATCCGATGGAGTGCATAGTGTGGGCAGCAGGATAGGCACGCAAACCAAACGAAGAGGAAGAAACGTCGAACGGCACCGAGGAAGACGAAGATTCACCACCAGAAAATGTTGATGGCACTCTTCCTGAGCGTGAGAAAGAAGTGCTTAGAACAGTGTCATTTATAGACGTGTTGCCGACCACAGTTGATTCACTTCCCCCAAGAGAATCCCATGCGTGACGAAAATGAGAGAATGCTGTCGGTCGACTCGGCAGAAGAGGCCGTCGACGAAGATCAGTCATCAGACGATGTCTTGGGCAATTTGAAGCGCACTATGAGTGAGACGCAACCCCACAGCTTGAGGTATAGGTACTTAGAACAGATGCTCAAAGACCGGTAACGAAAACGAGACATGGAAGAAAGTGACAGGAGGATGAGGCACGAAAGGCTGAAAGAGATTCTCAGAGACAAGGGAGTCAGCACCCAGAGTATCGAGTTATTTCCTGCAGACCCCCACGAAGCCATGCCCAGCCCAATTCTCAAGGAGCTGGAAAAGTACAATGAGGAACAAAGAAGACTAGAAGAGCAAAGACGTCGCGAGAGGGCACGTCAAGCGTTTGCGCAAACTTTCAGGCCTATCAAGAGACATTGTGTGACAAACTAAAAGTACATCACAGCAATTTGGGGACCCACAATACAGCGGAGGCATTGGAAGAGCGGAGAAGGGTCTGCATAGAAAACGGTCTACTTCGCGAAGAAGATCAGATGTTGGTTAAGAAGTTGTCGCAGCCCATGCCACAACCTGAACGTACTCCGGGAGACGACAGCACTGACGAGGAAGAACTTTTCCAAACCCCCGCTACTGTTCGTTCTAATCATGTACCCGCTAGTGCCGTACCCTCCAGCGTACCGGACGATTGTGCCATCTCTGAGGAGCTTTCGATGATGAATGGAAGAAAGAGGCGCAGAGCAGATAATCCCAACAGGGAGCAGAGCACAAAGAGGCCGAGGAACACTCTCTTGGACTATTTTCGAAGCGGCCAATAGAATTCGAATGATCTTGTTTTTGTTTTTGAATTAAAATGCGTCTTATTTGAAATAGTTTGTCATTCACTGAATTTGGGAAATTATTCTTCCGGAAAATTTCAAGTTAAAGGCAATCCTTCAGGAATTTTTTTCGTTTGAAAGAAACTTAATTGCAGCATCTTCTTCAAAGAATCGGCCAACCTGCCTTTCTGAAAACTGAAATCTGGATCTCTCAATACAGCAGTCCATTGTCCATACCCGTGCTTCTCGATGCCTTTCTTTAGAAAATCGTCCTCGTCTGTTGTAAATTTGACTGACGGTCGACGATGATTTCTCTGGATAAGCAAGCGACTTGAAGGCGGGGCATCGTTTTTTGGGCCTATGCTTTCTGATTGTGTACATTCAACGGCTGCTTTGAAACGAGAACTCGAACCGCCAAATGTAGTGTTCACTTCCTTATCCGTTTCCGAGCCTTTAATACCCTGTAGCTCTTTTGTAGACACTCGTGGGCCTTCGCTGCAACTTCGCGTGATCTCAGCTTCTGATAGTGCACTTTGGCAGCGGTAGAGCTATGTTCTTGATCTTCAGACAAAATCTCGTGCTCTCTGCTAGTAAGCACGCGAAGACGATTTGGCGATAACGTGTTGGGTGAACGTATTTGCCAATAGCGTCAAAAACTAATGCAACTTGCTCATCACGTCGCCCAATTTGCTGTGTTGGCCTCCATTTTTAGTCACCAGAACAAAATCGCACTGAGGTTTGAGCAAAGGCCTTGTCATGCTTGTGTCTGTCAAGATTGCGGAGTCAAATCCGTACTTCCCAGCCGTTTAAAGGTTTTCTCATCGATGAAACCCCCGTTCTCCTTAGCCACGTTTACCATTTCCACTGTAAGATACTGTTACGTCATGGGGCTCGATATGTCCAGAAATGCACGTAATTAGATGCACGTCGATTTTGATAAGCGTCACGAAGTGTCCCTTTGCTCTTCTTCTCAACTTCAACATCACTTGCGTCCAGAAATACAGGCAATAAAAGTCACAAAGTGTCCCCCAAACTGTGCTTTTCAACTAAACATAAACAGTTGCATTTACCCTAACCTAGAAATAACCCTAACGCAAACCCAAACCTTATTAGAAATAGGCACTAGACGCTTAGACTTAACGGGACACTTCGTGATGGGTATCAAAATTGAGCGTGCATCTAATTACGTGCATTTCTGGACATAAGTGGGGGCTCGGTCTGTTCGATGAACAAATACATGGCCAAAAATTTGGTGGCAAATGTTAGGTCCAAAGGATTCACTTGACTGGGGTCAATCTTGGACATTTTCACAGTCTCTTCGTAGCGAAGCAAGTGAAAAGTGAATTTGAAGAAGTGATCCTCACACTTTCTGGACAATTTAAGCAATTGTCTCTTATATGCACTTGAAAAATTCAAGTGACTCCAACGGGGGATGGAGTCACTTGAATTTTTCAAGTGCATATAAGAGACAATTGCTTAAATTGTCCAGAAAGTGTGAGGATCACTTCTTCAAATTCATTGCTAACCCGCACTTCACAATCATTTCATTCAAGTGAAAAGTCATGACTTCTAGCAGCTCTTCTATTGTTGCCCGGTGACCCTTGGCATCTAATGTTTCGATATCCAGATCTTGTGTCCACTGCAATCTCATTATCTTTACCACTGTCTTGCGCGCTCTTCTGAGGTACAACTCGGTGACAGACAATTTTCTTAGAACTGCATCCGATGCACCATTGACTAAAGTCGATTAACTCGGAAATCGCGTCTATGTAACCCAATCGGCAGCCATGTCCAAGTTTGCACCCTTCTTGCAGAAAGTCAATAAATTTGAACAAAAGGCTTGGCGAACATGCACAGGCTATAATCCATGACTTCAAAATTTAACTCCTCCCTTTCTTCGCATCAAAACGTGAGAAACTTAAAGCATCTATTCACAATCTGCTAAGCGGGACAATCTTTCTTGTAACCGCCGCCACTTCCAGTCAGCAAGTTTGTAAATTCCTCGCCAAATTGGCCAGAAGATGAAAACGAAGCCATTAATTTGGCACCATGTTTTGCGGATGTATTTGATATATCGCCACCTGTGCCTGACGTGGATAATTTCTTTGGTATTTCTGAAGAATTCGTGGTAAGTCTTAAGTCTGTGGGCTTTTCTTCGAAATAAAAGAACAACCTATGCTTGTTGTTCACGTGTTTCCTGCAACCACGTTGACTTAGAAATCCTTCATGTTCGCACAATTGTATTGGGTAATGGTACAAACTATCGGCCTCGTATTTTTGTAAGTGAAGGCGTTTAGCTTTAGGCAAAGCGCCTTCGATATTAGACCGCTCAACCTTGTTCGCTTTTCTCATTTTCGTCGGCGAGTAGAACACAATTTGAAAATGCACTCTCGTTTCTTCCATTCGACAAAGGCCGATAATAACCTAGGAACTGACCAATCGGAAACAATGTCATTCATGTCTAAGCTTGTCACAACTTGCCCACACTTGCCCTTGCATGCTTATTATTATCATGACTTTGCCCTGTTTGCATTGTAAGGGACCTATACCGATCCATTAAAATGAAGAAGTGTCTTATTATTTGTAAAGTGGAACAATTAAAACCGTAGAAAGGAACTATATGCGCGTATATAGGAACAAACACTTAGGAACAACTGTTCCTGTTCCTCTAATTCGTAAAGTGGAACTTATTATGTACAGAGGAACACGCTCTTGGGAACAAAAGTTCCTTAATCAACAGAAAAGGAACCGGTGGCAAGAAAAGGAACTGTCACAAAACAGAACAATCGCTCCTTAGCAATATCTCAAAAAGGAACAGAAAATCTGCGATGGGAACAAAGTGACTAAATGAGAACACACAATAAGGAACAAGAGTTCCTTTTGCCAAAAAACAGAACAATTACTCCTTTTAGGAACACACCAGTGGGAACAAATGATGTTCAAATTATTCGGAACAATTATTCGGCTATTCGGAACAATTGTTCCTAAATTACCCATTTAGGACCAATGCGTTCCACTCGCGATTCAGAACTCGGACCAAGGTTCTCTTTTAATCCTGAAATGAACATTTTGTTCCCAATTAGCGCACAATTGCGTTCCCTTTTAAGGCAAAAGGAACACGAAAAACAGGAACAATCCATTCCCGCTTTTCAAGAAGGGAACATTCCAAAATCAATTGTCGGAAAGGCACATAAAAACATAATTTGTTCAAACTCTTCTTAAATAATCAAAAAAGACACCTAAAGGTGATCAAACATTCACCTCACAGTATACAATCGAATGTCAAAATTTGCACAATGGATTAAAACACTAAGTTGGAAAAATGAGGCAAAGTTAAAATTTGGGAAACGTAGAAGATAGAGAGGGAAACAGACAGACAGATAGATTGATTGATAGATTACAAACAGATGTTCTTCACTGTATCATGCGATAATTAAGGAAACCACGCTGTTAATGTTAAAAAAAGATGCCCCTAAAAAAGGCGCTGTTACACCTGACTGGGCAATTTCTCTTGCAACTTGTCTCGCAATTTTGCTGCCATAAAAGTTCCCACGCTGCGAGACAAGTTGCTCGACCGGTGTTACATATACACAACGTTTCGTGCAACTTGTCTCACTTTTGATGATCACGTGATGTCAAAGGATCGTTTGATGCGGCAAAACGTAGATGTTACACTACGCAATGTGGGAAAAATTCCTTGCAACGTTGCGCGCCGCGTTGCGGAAAGTGGAACTGACTTCTACTTTTCGCAACGACTGCGGCAACTAAAAGATAGCGAAAAATGTGTGTGGCAGGGTATGTTACACTAAGGGATTTTTCGTGCAACTTGTCTCGCAGTTTTGTTGCGAGACATGTTGCACGAAAACTGGCCTACTGTAGTGTAACAGCGCTTTTACCCATCAAATCTTAAAATTGCCAAAATTACACCAATATTTAAGAGTGATGACGAAACTGATGCAAATAATTACAGACCTATCTCTTCATTTTCAAATTTCAACAGAATTTTTGAGAAAATTATATACAAAAGAAGGGCAAGTATATTGAGAAACACAATTTATTACATCCATCCCAATACGGCTTCCGTAAGGGACACTCGACCTAACGTGCAATATTGAAACTAATCAGTGATTACTTTCTTGCGGAGTATTCATAGACCTCGAAAAAGCCTCGAAAGTCGATCATGAAGTTTTACTTAATAAGCTCAACCACTATGGCTTCCGTGGTATTGTTATTTACTGGTTTTCATCGTACGCAAACAATAGTGCACAAAGAACCAAGATAGGTCAGCATCTCATAAAGCTGATGTCACCCGTGGTGTTCCCCAAGGATCCGTCCTTGGTCCATTACTCTTCTTGTTATATGTTAACGATATCCACAAATGTTCAAATAAACTTAGGTTTTACCTTTTTGCTGATGACACTAATATCCTCTATGCTAATAATTTTGTTGCGAATCAGTTTTTTGCATATATTTGTTTAGTTTGGCCGCGCGGGGATTGGGCAGCGCAGGGCTTTGACTCCCCGGAGGGCGTTTTTTGGCGGACTTGAGATTTTTGTTGTAAAACGTTAGTTCGTTGCGTTTGAATAAAAAGTTGAGAAAACACATGGTCCTTCGAGCCGGATGCTCACCTAACGGCGATTGGTGCCACCAAGGATAAAACTTAAGTGATATTGGATCATTGGATGTCGAAGGAATCGAGTAACGAAATGTCAAAGGAATTGGAAGCCCTTAAGAAGAAGAGGAGGTTTCTTCGTAAATCTGTCACGGATACATTGAAAACTGTAGATGACGTGCTTTCGGTTGAAGGCAATCGTGCTACTGTACAAGTTTTGAAGGATAACCTGGTAAGCAAATGGGAGAATTTACAAGAAGTTGAAGGTTCGATTTGTACCCATTTAGAGGACACCGATATTGACGAGGAATGTGAAAAGCACAACGAGTACGAAATGCGTTTTCTGGAATACATGGCAAAGATGACCAATTACTTGAAGGAAGATAAATCTGCTGTTACTGGTCAATCTCAGTCCGTCTTTAAGACACCAACACCGTCTCCTGTTCAAGTAAAGCTTCCAAAGATCGAACTTCCGTCGTTCGATGGAGATGTTATGTCCTGGCAACCCTACTATCAATCGCTGCGTGTTTCTATAGTGGATAATTCTGGTTTGGCCGATGTACAAAAGCTGGAGTACATCATGAGATCACTCAAAGGAACAGCAGCAGAGGCCGTAAAGGGTTTCTCAGTTGTTCAGGAGAATTATCGACCGGTTTTGGATACACTTAAGGAAAGGTTTGGTCATCCAAGATTGATCCTTGACGCGCACATAAGATCTCTGATTCATTTACCTCGTTTGGTGTCCGAAGAAGTAGTGACCATGCGAAAGTTTTACGACCAGGTTAGTAGCCATGTTCGTTCGGTTGAGTCCATGGGGGAGAAGTTTAGTTCTGAGACACTGGCACCCGTTTTAGTCCCTTTGATTGTGGACAAATTACCCAAGAGAGTTGTTGAAAAATGGGAGATTGAAATTGGAGATAGAAAAGATGAAAGTTTGCCAGTGAAAGCATTGTTCACGTTTTTGGAGCAGATCATAAGAGCAAAAGAGTCTTCTCAGCCTCCCTCGCTAGAGTTGAAGCCTGTTGTAAAGGAAAATAGTGGAAAGGCCTCAGTCCATTTGTATTCCAAGTTAAATTTGCCAAGAAGGTCGTCTACATCTGCATTATGTGCTTCAACACAAGTCAAGGAATGCCGTGTTTGTCGAAAGAATCATCATGTTTGGTCATGTGTTACCTTTCTGTCATTGACAGTCAAGGAGAGATTTAGGATGGCTTCATCTAGAGGTCTTTGTTTTCGTTGTTTGGAGCCTGGTCATACATCCCACAGTTGTGATAAGCCTCCATGCAAACACTGTCGAGGTCGACATCATAGTCTTCTTCATATGGAATCCATAAGCTATGGGTCTTCTGCAACATCACCCCAACCCCAGCCTGTGTCAGAGATTTCTTCCACTCAAGTTCCCCCCTCGACAGCTGTGTCGTCCGTTGTAGCAAGCTCCATGGCAACAAGTGGTGGTGACCAAGTTATTCTTCAAACCATACCAGCAATACTGTGTGGACCCAACGGTTGTCCAAAAGTTGTTCGATGTTTTCTTGATCCAGGATCACAAAGTTCCTTTGTTAGACAAAGTGTTGTGGAAGAGCTTGGCTTAGATGGAAAGACTGTCAGAATTGCTATCTCTGGATTTGGTGGAAAGTCAGAGAAGGATGTTCTGCGAAAGAGAATTGATTTTACTTTGGCACCTGTTGATAAGCCTGACGAGCCTCATGGTATTGAAGCACTTACTGCTCCAGTTATATGCCGTCCTGCTGATGCTGTGACTGTTCACCCTGCAAAGTGGTCTCATCTTCAAGATATAAGGTTTCCAGAAGAATTCCCAAGAAGTGAGGAAAAGATTGATGTCCTTATTGGTTTGGACTATTATTATTCATTTGTGACAAGAGACATTGTGAAGGGCGGTCCCAATGAGCCAGTTGCCATCCGCACAACACTGGGTTGGGTCTTCTGTGGTCCAACAGGTGATGGTGGTCAAGAATGTACTGTGTCGATGAATGTTCAAGTGTGTAGTGAGGAGCAGTTAAATGATACCCTGAAGAAGTTTTGGAATCTGGAGTCCATTGGTATTAAGCCAGTTGAGAAAGAAGCCTCAATCAGTAATAATGAGGCAAGGCTCTTGCAGAACTTTAAGGACACTCTAGTGCTAAAAGATGGCCGTTATGAAGTTTCGTTGCCTTGGAAGGAGGAGAAAGCTGATTTAAAAGATAACTACAAGCAAGCAGAGAATAGGCTGTTCAGGCTTGAAAGGAAGCTGGCCCAAGATCCCGACAAAGCCAAGTGCTACAGAGAAGCCATGAATAAGTATATGGTAGATGGAGTAGCAGAAGAGGTGCCCTGTGAGCAAATTTCACCGCGTGATGGGTGTCCTGTGTTTTACCTTCCACACCATGCTGTAACCAGGGAAGATAAGCAGACAACTAAGACAAGGGTTGTGTTTGATGCCTCTGCTAAAGACAGTAATGGTGTGTCTCTCAATAGTTGCTTGGAAGCAGGTCCTGCATTGCAACCAGATTTGGTCGGTATTCTTCTCCGTTTCCGCAAGAGTCAAGTGGGAATAATGGGTGACATTGAGAAGATGTTTTTACAGATTCGTTTGAGGAAGGAAGACAGGGACTCACATCGTTACCTGTGGAGAGATCTAGACACTGAGGCTACTCCCAAGATATACCGAATGACAAGGGTTACATTTGGAGTTATTTGCAGTCCTTTTCTTGCTATCTGCACCACTCATGAGCATGCTAGAAGGTGCAAAGCAGCGTTTCCTGAGGCTTCCGATGAAATACTGAGGAACACTTACGTTGATGACTTTGCTTCAGGGAAAGATGGAGTGTATGAAGCACTAAGATTGCAAAGAAGTTCGGTGAAGCTCATGGAGCAGGCAGCTTTCAATTTGACGAAATGGTCCAGTAATTCATCCGTGGTTATGCAAGCCATACCCGACAAGGATAGAGCCTCGAAGAGCCTAATCAGCTTAGAGAGTGACCCAGCAGGAGTCTGCCCAGTCACCAAAGCTTTGGGTTTAAGATGGGAAACTACGTCAGACCGTTTTGTCTTCAGAAATGAGTTGAACTCTCTGACATTAAGCTCAGAGACATTGCACACTAAGAGAGGAGTGGCCTCCTTAGCCGCAAAGGTTTTTGATCCGATTGGTCTCATTACTCCGTTCACGATTAGGGCAAAGTTGTTGCTTCAGAGTTTGTGGATGCAGGGTCTTGGATGGGACGAAGTGATGCCAGAAGAACCCTTAAGGAAGTGGATTCAGTGGGTTCATGAGCTTTCAGAGCTTGAACAGCTTCACATACCGAGATGTTATACTGATTGGCCCTTGAGTGAGAATGCTAAGGTGGAATTGCATGCATTTGGAGATGCATCAGAAGCGGCTTATGCCAGTGCTGTTTTCCTCAGAGTTGTCCCTGAAGAGGGCAAAGCATCTTCGAGCCTTGTGATGTCCAAAACAAGAGTCGCTCCTGTTAAGAAGATCACCCTACCTCGTCTGGAGTTAATGGCTGCGGTTATCACTGCTCGCCTTTGCACTTATGTCAAAGATACCATTGATTGTCCCATCAGCCGTATTGTTTGTTGGACAGACAACTCTTCAACCTTACACTGGATCAGAGGAAAATCCTCGCAGTGGAAACCTTTTGTTGCTAATCGGGTTAGAGAGATCCAGTCACTTTTGGATCCTAGTGTTTGGCGTTACTGTCCCGGACTGCAGAATCCTGCCGACTTACCTTCGAGAGGCTTATCAGTCAGTCAGTTATTGGAGAATCAGTTGTGGTGGAGAGGGCCTTCATGGCTTCAAGGGTCCGAAATGGATTGGCCAAAGGATTTGAGGTCCAAATCTGCGAATGACATTGTTGACATCGAGAGAAAGAGTAAACCAAGTGTTAGTTGTGTTGTGCAGCCCAAGGAACCAGTCATTGACTTTGCAAGGTTCAGCAAATATAGTCGTCTGTTGAGAACTGTTGCATGGGTCAGAAGATTCATTCGCAACTCCAGAGTGAAAGATGAGAGAATTTTCAATGTCCTTACTGGAATAGAGATACAAGAAGCAGAACATTGGTTGATAGTCCAGGTACAAGAAACACATTTTTCGGAAGAAATGTCATTGGCAAGACGCAACCTTCCTTTGAAGGAAAGCAAGTTGGCTAATTTAAATCCGTTTCTGTGTCCCAGTAGTGGTCTCCTTCGTGTTGGAGGCAGAATCCACAAGTCTTTATTACCAGAGGAGGAGAAGCATCCAACTATCCTGCCTTCTAATCATCATGTTGTAAAGCTATTAGTTGATGATGTTCACCGTCAAGAGTTGCATGCTGGTGTTGAGCACACCTTGTCAGTACTGCGTCAAAGGTTTTGGCTAGTCAAAGGAAGATCAACTGTCCGTCAAACACTGAAGAACTGTTTGGTTTGCCGTCATTATCATTCAAGGCCGTTTTTACAGCGCATGGCACCGCTTCCTGAGGATAGGATTACACCTGCACCCCCCTTCACCAACGTTGGCTTGGACTTTGCTGGCCCTTTGTATTTGAGAGATAGTGGCGAGAAAGCATACATCTGTTTATTCACTTGCGCGGTTACCCGTGCCGTACACCTAGAGTTGGTCAGCAATATGACAGTGGAACGGTTCCTACTTGCACTCAGACGCATGATTGCAAGAAGGGGAATGTGCAGCATTATTTGGTCAGACAATGCCAAAACTTTTAAAGGTGCAAAGAAAGAGCTGGAAAGGTGCTGGCGAATTCTGGAAGCTGACCAAACCCAAGTTGCTTTGTCCGAAAAGAAGATTAAATGGAAATTTATCGTGGAACGAGCACCCTGGTGGGGCGGGTTTTATGAGCGCCTGGTGAGGAGCGTCAAGACTCCTTTGAAGAAGATATTTGCCAAGGCAATGTTGGATGCTGAGCAATTAACTACGGTCTTAGCCGAGATAGAGGCACAGCTTAACAGCCGCCCACTTACTTACAATGGTGCTGACCCAGATGACTTCAGTGTTATTACCCCTGCAAAGATTCTGATAGGCAGAAATCTCCAAGCAGCACCAACGAAAGACACCCGTGTCACAGAACACACTTCGAAAGCCATCAGTAAGAGATTTCAGTATCATCAAAAGCTTGTGAATGGATTCTGGAAGCGCTGGAGTTCTGATTATCTGAAATCCCTGACATCCCTTAAGAAATGGCCAGTGATTGGTCACGAGGTACGCCCAGGTGATTTAGTCCTTGTGAGTGAAGATCGTTTAGCAAGAGGACAGTGGCAACGTGCACGTGTTGAAACCACCCATATGGGTCGTGATGGTCTGGTTAGATCTGTTACGTTGAGATTGCCTTCCGGAAGTCTTACCCGTCGTCCTGTGCAACGTCTACACCTTCTTGAAACCTGTGATGCAGATCTAGCAGTTGATGCCTGAGTCATTGGAATTCGCCAAGACATTGTTGAACATTGTTTTGAACATTGATTGACTCTGCTTAAGATATAGTGATGCACTCCCTGCATCGGGCGGGAGGATGTTGTGAATCAGTTTTTTGCATATATTTGTTTAGTTTGGCCGCGCGGGGATTGGGCAGCGCAGGGCTTGGACTCCCCGGAGGGCGTTTTTTGGCGGACTTGAGATTTTTGTTGTAAAACGTTAGTTCGTTGCGTTTGAATAAAAAGTTGAGAAAACACATAAAAATGTGAAGGCTCTTAAAACGACAGTTAATATTAAGTTACAAAAGCTTTGTGTCTGGTTAACTGCCAATAAATTAACGCTTAACATCAACAAATCAAAGTTCATAGTTTTTATCCTTATCAAAAACAACTTGCTTACCAGCCAAAAATCTGCATGTTTGATAATGAAGAAAAGCAATACCATGATCTCGTGTCTAAGGTTTACATTAAGTACCTCGGTGTCCTAACTGATAAAAATCTTTCTTGGAAGTATCATATTGATACTATTGCTACAAAGATAAGTAAAAATGGTGGGCTTCTTGCAAAGTTACGCCATTAAGTTCCTCGGAAAACACTATGAAACATTTATTTATAAGTCCTTAATCCATCCCCATATAACGTACGGCCTTGCATCCTGGGGTCCCGCGAGAAAAATTTCCCCGAAAGCCATACAATAAATCCTTTATTGACCAAGCTTTTTCGGTCAAGATGGCTGGATATTGTCCTCGTTCTTTTTTTCGTTTTTATCGACCTCGACTTCGTCTCGGTCCATAGTTTTTCGAAGGGTGGTAGCGCTACCCACTGGATAGGGCAATTGGCATTTCCTAGTTCTTATCCGGTGGGTAGCGTTACCCACCTTTGCCATGTCTGTTTCAGTAAATACCGTTGCGTTTGGATAAGGGACTTCAAGTGTTTATTTAAGCGTAAACACACACACATGTTGCACTTATTTGAGAAAACATCCGGTGTTCACTCGTACAATACACGATCATGATCCACCTCCGGAAATCTGTATCTCCAACATGACTCTACATTGGAGGTACAAAAGCACTCCTTTTCTCGACTTGGGGTAAAGCTGTGGAATGAGATACCGACCCATATGAGGAAATTGCCTAAAAGAACATTTAAAAGGGTTGTTCGAACATCGCTTTTTGATATTCTGGAAAAAGATGACTATATTGAAATCCCTGTACTACTCAAGAAAGTTGGACAAGCTTAATTATTATATGTAATCTGTATCTCTACTTTGTTAGCTTAAGTAGTTGCATGTAAACTTTATGTCCTTTATTCGTCTACAGATATTTGTTAATAATCAATTCTCATGTAATCTGTATCGTTCATTTGTTAGCTTAATGTAGTTATTTGTAACTTGCTTTCCTTTTATGGGTGTGTTCTTTTATTTGTCTTGCCCGAGCTTTCGGTGACTTTTCAAATTGTGTTCATTCGAAAAAAAAAAGAGAGAAAAAGGACAGAATTAAATTTACATATTATAAGCTTAATGTTTTATTCAATTCCGTCACTAGTGTATGCTCCCTGTGGTGGAACCATAAGTGTCTTAATCTGAACTCTACCTATGGACTGTCAGGTCTCGTCATTTCCATATTTTCAACTTTGCTTTGATAAAGTCAATTATTTCACCAAATTCTTTAATGGCCACATGAAAAGTATACCCCTAAGGTTATCATTGCTTTCTTCTATCTTGTAAGGTTCTGTTGTCTTCGAAGCATTGCGGTAGTACTCTATATCATGCTCTACCGAATTACAGTAGTGCTCACCGGTTCAAACCCCGTTGAAGTCCTAAATTTTTTCAGGCTTCTCTACGCAATTGCTAAAATTTCCTCCATAACTGCGAGGATCATAGCTTCATTTGATTTCATATCCGCAGTTCAATATATGATTCATTTCATCAGTGCTCTATACGTTCATTTGAGTATATATCAGTTGCATATGAGTTCGTTTGTCCATATTCATACTTGCTACCTTAGCATGCACTAGCGCCCGGGCACGGGCACAAAATTGCCCGTAAGTAATTTTGGACACCTTGAAATAAATAGAGCAGCTTCTTAATTCATTTAAGGTGTGCAAAGCAGTGGATTATGGGCAAAAGTGACTCCGAACTTCAGGCCTCGGTTGTTCAAAAGGTAGGTAACGCTATCTACCGGATAAATCACCATTCAGCGGATAAGCACTGAGTAGAGAAACCAATTGAGTTATCCAGCGGATAGTGGTTTATCCAGTGGATTTCGAACAACTCAGGGGCCCTGGTGTTCACATTAGTGCCCAACGAATACCCATACTCAGGCACCATGCCTAGGAACCGAGTGTGAACACAGTCAAAGTGAATTCGCGGATCGGCCTGTTCCAAAACTTCCACTCGGCGTTTTTATCTTTTAGTGCGATTCACCATACACAACATCCTCAGTAGTCCAAAGCAATATAAGCCGCGAACAGGAATGGTGCAATGGTGAATTGATCGAGTCGCATCGCTCAATTCTTGTCATTGTTAGTATACGTAAGTTCAGTCACAAATCATACAGAACAATATGAAAACCCGCTTTTGCTGCAGCCTCGATGATCGCAAAATTAGCCGTACCTATAAAAAACTGAAAGGCAGACTGTATGCATGTATCAATGTATCCTTACTTCTGTGGCTGATACAAACACCTCCTCGGAGACCCAGGGGAAGATAATCGGGGTGACGGGAAGCCTAAACGGACGAGAAAAACGGCAACGAACGAAAGACGGTGAGAAGAGCCCGTAGTGACACAGTCTTGACACAGCCTTACCGGATCAGTACCAAACTTTTGGAGTAATATTCAGGCTGCTAATTATTGCCAGAAGTTATTTGAGTTTTCTCCCCAACCACAGAGTAGCAGGCCATGGAGTCGTTTCGTGAGGCTGTTTGCTCGCCATGTTTGTTGCGGTCGTTCGTCGACGTTTTGCTCGAGGATAAAAGTTCCAGTCACAGCAAAAATTATGTACACAGAATCGTTCAAGAATATCGGCGGAAAAATACGTCAGACCTTTCGCAGGTATCTGGACGTGACACGTTTTGTTTGTTTGTTTGTTTGTTTTTTCTATATTCCTTGCATTAATTGCTGCGGCTGAAACTTTCCAGTTCGAATTATTCCCCTGGAATCATTGAGCTTAAACCTGAGCAAATACTTGTTATTGAGAACATCATTAGTAGAAGAGATTTGTTCGCTGCTCTTCCAACAGGGCTTAAAAATTTTAATATTTCAATTTTGCTGTTCGCGTTAAAATCGTCGCAGAATAATACCGCGTACTTGGGATTCTCGCGTCGCGAGTTGTTGGACGTGCGCAATAACAAAAACAACAACAACACTTTATCTGTACCCCTATAGTTCACTTATTTTTTTAATATATAATACAAAACGTACAACAATAAGAAGGGTACTGGTTCCCTGAAATAACTAGAAAGCTAAAAGTGTCGGGGAAACAGCAATAGGATTAGGGGAGAAGAACAAGCGTAGCAGCTACAGTTGTAGCTTGCGTAGCAAGGAAATCCTTCTACAACAAGGCCTAGAACCACATTTTCTGAGCCCGCAAGAATGAGCACCCTCAAGAAACCGTCATATTTTCACGGAAACCGCTGGTCACTTAATGTAGTCCAGCTCCTCGATATCTAAGGTCTCCCGCGTAGCAAGCGTTTCCATCGAGCGAAAAGCGAATTAATTGGTATAAAAGCCACTCAAGCACTCTAGTCTTGGTAGTAAATAACGCTACGTACAAATGACCTGTTGATGCAAGAAATATGGAATAAACAAAGTCAGCCAAAGAAAGCGGACAGAAATATAAAAGCTCCAGTCTAGCACCTTCGCACCGTGAAGTGAATCGTGCTAGTACTGCTAAGTGCCTTGGGGAGGGGTGTTTACTGGCAATTCCCTACTGTTACAATACCAGCGAGGAGTTCAGCGTATTTTTCCCTGGATATTCTAAACGATTCACTGTACGTTTTGTGCTGACTGAGTCAATAAGTGTTTTATCACACGACTTCTTTACACTCTTCTCGAGCTACTGGTCTGGTAGTTTTGACCCCAGGGGTTTCAAAACCAAAAAGCTGCAAATTTGCAATGAAATGGACCGTGCGTTCCCATGTGGTGTACTTTGATCAACAGAATTATTAAGAAAATCGCCATGCGAGGGCCCGTAGGCACTAGCGTGAGCCAGGAAGCTTGAGGAGTGGGTCAAGAAACGTCATTGGAAAACAACAGTTGCCCCCTCCCTCCTTCCTGACGTGAGCGGGACCGGAAGAAGCCTTAAGGCCCCGTTATTTTAAAAACACGAGTCAGGTCGGGTCGGATGGGAGATTATCGCTCTCGGTCGTGGCGCTGCGCTCGCTTCGTACGCTATGACCTCGATATAAATGGAAACGTTTAAAATCAGTCAAGTCGAATTCATCACAGGTTGCCTATATGGGGCCAAAAACGCGCCATTTATAAAATTCTTTGTATGAGATTGCAAGCTGTTGCGAGTTAGGAACACAACGCACGTGTAGTTAGATTTGATTGACATATTACGTAAGAGAAAGAAGCGGAATTTTCACAGGGAATTAGATCGGACGGAAAAACGGGAATTGCATCAGAGTCGATTTAGCGGAGTTGTACTAGGAGTATTCAACGTTTATTCAGGATGAAAGCAACTTAATAGTAAGACTATGGATCGATATGACACAAGCGAACCGGTAAAACGAGAAGAGTGTTTTCCCTGTTCACTTGCAACATTTTTATTCCCTGCGAAGGTTTATTGCCGTTCTCCACGATCTGAACGCCTGGAACAGTGAACAGGTGTCATAGCATAGATTGTAATTAAAAATAATAATAATCACGATTAGGCAGCATTGTTAGAGTACCTTCTATACGTACTCAAAAGACAAAAAGTTCATTTTAATTCCCATTGCATGGTTTTTTATTGTGCAAGTTTCTTTTTGAACTCCTTGTCTTCAGTTGTCATTTGTTTTGATGGAAACACTCCAGCAAAGTCTTCCAACAGAAGATATTCGGTGTTCTTTCGGTAGACGCCCGATTATGTTCCTCCATTCTAATAATTATATTTTTATCTGAACATCTAATTGGATCCCTGGTTCGAATATCCAAAATAATAAATTGTAACGCGTTAGACTTAAGAATACACGAGTAAACAAGCTGGAATTTGCATTTTCATACCTTTTTCTCTTCCTTGTTTACAAAATATGCACTTTTAAACGCAGTGAAGTGTACTGATCGCCACTTGCTATGGAGTGTTTTATGCATATTTGTAGACTCCATTGCGTGAACCAATCAGAATGGATTTAGAGTGATATAGATAGTGTCACTTTATCACGGAACAAATAAGTTGCCATTCCCATCCCGCAGAAGAGAACATGCTCGAATGCTTCAGTACAAAAGCGCCAAGAAAGTACAAGTGAATAACCATTGTCAACTTGCCTTGTCATCTCGTTCTTGGACACTTTGAAGAATTGTATTGGAATGGGAAGCTCGTTGATGTAGAATTTTGGCATGCTGGACTAGTTATCTGTGATGTTTCGTTTCGTGAAGTATTCAGACAAACGTGAGTCTGCAAATGCCGTTCGACTTACGTCTTTGAACCTCATGAACGGTGAATCGGCCGCCTCGTCACAACATCATCCACAAAACCAGGCCTTACAAAATACGAATCGTCCGACTAATAGCCCGTCTCGATCAGAAATCGTTGGACCAACTGGCACTGTCCGAGGATTCAAAAATATAATCACACAACGGAAGGAGTTTTTAAGACTCAGTCTTGTGGCAGAAACTTTTGAGGTACGACGCAATGCAGTGTTCCGTTTAGCTCATCTCAGATGTAAACTATTTTAACTCCACTTGTTGTTAATTATTCATGCCTGCCGCGTGATGAAGAGATTGTAAACGTACGGTCCTTTCTGACTTTTTCATCTTTCTGTTTATAAAATGCTTTCTTCACAGGAAAACGAAGAAGGAAAAATCGTCGTGTACACAACGTCAATGGGAGGGATTCGTTCCAAAGTAGAAGAATGTGCTTTTATAAGGAAATTATTCGACAATCTAGGACTTAAAGTGGACGAGCGAGATATATTTATGCACAAGGACTATCAATGCCAACTTGACAAGCGCTTAGGCATTGAGAATGCCTCCGTGCCACACGTATTCGTTAATGGGAGTTCTTTAGGGGTAAGTCTGCCGGTGACTGGTTGTTTGTTTTACTTTTAACAGACATTTTTCCCGCAAAATCGGCTCAATCATGACGTTTGATGGCTGTGCTCAATCATGACGTTTCATGAAAGACTTAGTCCGGATAACGAATTCTCCACTAAGAAAACGCCGGATTCACATGTCGTGGGAATTTTTGTAAAGTGAAGTAATTTTTTGTTTCGCCAGTATTTAAGTTTATTAGTTCTTTATGCCCACCAAATCACTCAAGGGCTGTTAATCCTCCTATAACAACTCCGTCAATTGTTTAACTGACATTTTCAAGATCTTAATCGGTTGGATTATTTAGCGCTGGTGTCCTATTTGTATATTTGCATACTAAAGACCAGTTTGCGGCAGTCTGCGGGTTGCTTTCTCTGTTGTCAAGCTTTGGTCAGCTTGCATTCTTTCACTGGGCGCGATTTGGAAAAATGGTCCCCACAGAAAAGAAAATTACCACTTTGGACTATTTCGTTTTCGTGGAGAGAAGGTTAAAACGGATTTTAAGGGCTAGACTAAGAACGTCTATACTGAATAAGTTTATGAACAAATTTACATAACTGGACCAAATCCACTCTTTCGCGACACGACTATATTTTTGACGTTTAATTAAGGATAAAGGCTCATCTGGGTTTCAGGGTAATGGCTTATTACCCTAAGTGATTTGTATCAGTTTCAAATTTGAAAAATTTCCTTAAAATCCACTTTTTTTCTAGATAAACGGCAAATCTGCCATGCTGTTCTCGAAAAAGCAAACAGTTAACAGGCTGCTTGGCCTGTTTGGCTAGCTGTATTGCTCAGTACGGCCCACTTGGCTGCACTGTGTGCTTCAATGCCGCCCGAATTCAATTACCAAGAGACATAATAAACATCCTACTAACCTCCTTTTTTGCGTTTAGTAAGAGGTAGAGATGCTTCGTAACAATAGCAATAAATGAAATGTATTGCGACTTCTTGATGTTTCCGGTGATCTTTTACATTTAAGTAGATAGATGGATAGATAGATAGATAGATAGATAGATAGATAGATAGATAGATAGATAGATAGAAAGAAAGAAAGAGAGAGAGAGAGAGAGAGAAAGAAAGAAAGAAAGAAACAGAAAGAAAGAGAGAAAGAAAGAAAGAAAGAAAGAAAGAAAAAGAAAGAAAGAAAGAAAGAAAGAAAGAAAGAAACAGAAAGAAAGAGAGAAAGAAACTTTATTAAGCTGTCTAAAAGAACCTCCTAGCTTAGGTTAAAAACCTATGCTAATTAGGGGACACAAAATAAATAAATATAAATTAAAATAAAAATAACATTAATGATATTTACAATAGTGATGTGAATAACAAAAAGAGCGCTAACATTGAGCGGAACACGAAGTCACTGAATGAGATATTAGCAGCGAGGCTCAGCGTTTTTATTTAACGATCTGTAAGTAATTCACTGTTGCAGGTAAATGACCTAAAAATTGATCAGTTATTTTGGCATTTCTCAGTCCTTAAAGCGACCGCTGCGGTGAGGTTCTTGTGATCGCAGCGATCACTGCAATCGCTGCGATCATATGGAAACCAGGCTTAATTGTCGTCTTACAGGGTGTCAAAGAACTTGAACATCTGAATGAAACTGGAGAGCTGAAGAACTTACTGCAAGACTTTGAGGTAAGCTCTCGCAAATACAATACCTCAGTGGAGTAAAATGTAGTGTGCAGTTGACCGTAACCAAAGAGGCATGCTTTGAAGAAGGCTCACGTTTATAGATCGGACCTAAGTACCGCTTGTTGGCTCATTTTACATACACAACAGTACAGCAAAACGCAGAAAACATGTACCGTATTAAGGACAGAAGCTATGGCATCCGTAAGGATCAGGCCAACGCTTGGCCGGCTGACTATTTACTCAAGTCCGGCGTTCTCAGTTGGTTTCGAGAAGTAATGTATTCTGGGGTTTCTACGAACACACCAAAATGTGTGATAAACCGGACAGTATTCTGGGCACGCTGATTTTTTTTCCCGCTTCACCTTCTCGTGATCATCAACGACACTTTTACCTAAAATTTGTACGAAATGTGATAGATGTTAACACTTGAAAGCCATTTCATGATTTTATGCTCTAGCTGTTCAAACTTCAGAACACAGAATCCCTAGAGCCGGAGTTTTTAAAGAAGGGCTGGGGCTAACCCTGGTTTGACTCATGTTGAGAACCAAGCAATTGTCCATGGTATTTAGCCTGGCCTGGTACTAAACCTTCTTCGAAAAACTTTGCCAAGGACTACATTTAGGCTTTTGAGTTACATGTCCGGATAAAGTAACGGTAATGCATGTTTTATTAATTGGAGCACTTTCCTTGTATTTTCCTTTTTAGCGGCGAAATTGTGCTGTCTGTCAAAGCTGTGGTGGATTTCGCTACATAAACTGTACTCAGTGTCATGGGAGCAAGAGATCTCGGAGAACAAGAATTTCTAGACAGATAAGCGTTCTACGGTGTACTTCATGCAACGAAAACGGACTGCAGCGTTGCCCAGAGTGCACGAACTAACCGGATATCCACGCGGTCTATTGTGGCCGATATAGCAGGGCAAGCTGTAGTCAGGGGAGACGCGATAGTTTATTTTTGCGGTGGTGCAGCTTACTGCAATCAGAATGAAACAAGAAGAATCATTTTTGAATAATCGACGTAAATATAGGTACTAGCTGACTGCTCTGAATTCTGGCAAGAGATAAATTTCTCTTGGTGACAAAAATTCGTCCATTGAAAAGAATGAACAACAGTACAAAAATAACTAAAACAAGCAATTCAATTTTTCGGTGATTTAATAGTAATTTCAATAGTTTAATTTAAACGATATTCAATAGGAAAGATACAATGTAATGATCAAACAGGCTTTTGCTATATCCGTCAACAACATGATATGCTCGCCGTGCATGGAAACATGTACGTCTGCATTTGTGGTTGTTGAGGTCTGTCTTCACAATGGGGATCACGAGGGTCTCTGCTGGCAGGGTGAGCTGGAATCTGCAAGCGTCCCGCGGCTGACTATGCTTTCTTTATCCTTTCTTTCACGATGCTCCTTTGGATAACTCTCCATATGGAATGTGCTGCATTTCTGCATGTTCAGCTCTATTCTAATTTTTTTCCGTCCCCGGCTTAAGTCCCGTGGGAAACTGGTGAGGCAGACTTTTCGCAACGAAAAGTCTTATGTAATTGAGATTTATTTGCACAACTAATCTAACATTTATAGCCCGAATTCGTAAAACGCGGCTAATAGTTATTTTCTCATATTTATTTATGCTAAATATCCTCACTAGCCGCGTTAGCACATAAAAAAATGAAAACAATTTTTGATTTGAAATGAGGCTAGTGAGAAATGTTAGCATAAAGAGAATAGAATAATTTATTAGCCGCCATTTATGAATTCGGTCTATATGCAATGAATCTTCGTTGCCAAGAAAATAACGCTCTTTTTCGAGAAAACCTTAGGGCAAGGAATGCACTAGTAGGTCACATCGACTGAAACCAGATTCGTGATGAGCGAATTCCACCAAAACATGGTTTTGGTAGGGGTTCTCCCCCGCGCGGGCTCAAAAATCTGGTTTCAGTCGTATCTGGTGCTTTCATATAGTGTAACTGGCCTATAATTAATGATACCAAATCCCAAAAGACTATACCAGAAACTGAGATGTTTTTCTTTCTCAGGTTAACATACTGTTTGTCAATTCATCGGCCGATATTTTCGCTCTAGTGATTTTTCCCTGGTAATGAAGGGCACTCAGGTGTAAATTGCTAATTAGTCTTCGAGAGGCATGTTGAAAGCCACCAAGCCAAACACTTTGTCGAGGCCCCAGAAATAATGTGCAATTACTCATTTTACAACTTCATCAATCCGATCACCCC
>BLFK01000998.1:1375205-1380205 GCA_014634185.1 Astreopora myriophthalma | reverse complement strand
AGATTGAAAGTCGATGAGGAGAGTTGATCATGCTAAATCTCTGGGTCTTACCATTGATGCTCAACTCTCTTGGTCTAAACACGTTGACGAGATATGCAAGAAAGCCTCTTCAGCCATTGGGGCATTAAAATGTGTACGACCTTTTATTTCGACGGATGTTGCAGTTCAAATTTATAATGCCTTAATATTACCACATTTTGATTACTGCAGCCCGGTCTGGGATTGTATGAGTGGCTATTTGAGTGATAAATTACAAAAATTACAAAATCGCGCAGCCAGAGTAATTACGAAATCACCCTTTGATACGAGCTGCAACCTCCTTCTAGCGATGCTTAAGCGGGAGATGCTGTCTCTTCGTCGTAAAAAAAATGTATAAATGAACTTATATAAATGAACTGTATAAATGAACTTGCCCCAGAATATCTTCAATGTCTTTTCACTCAACACCATGTTAATGATCATAACTTAAGAAATCTTGAGGGAAAACTCTCCCTGCCCAAGCCAAATACTAATTACGTTAAACGAAGTTTTTGTTATAGCGGGGCTTGTTTGTGGAATAACTTGCCTTGCTTTTGGGCAGTTTAAACGGGGTATTAAGAAAGTATTTGAGATATCGGATTTCCACACGGCAATCATGTAAAACACTGATGTTTGTCCGTGTTTAAATAAAGATTTACATTACATTACACTACATTACAACTTTTACACTCTCAAATGCACTCTTGTCACTCTTAAAGGCTTCGGAATCACAGCCAGGCTGCTAGCTTATTCCAAAATGGCGGCTGTCATTTTCGATTTTCGTCCTACTTTAGATAAGAAATTCATAAGGTTTGGAGGCTTTTTAGAAGCTTAAATTTCGGTGAGTTACCTATCTTTGTATGAACTTTCGGTTGGTTAAAATAAAAAAAGGCGCTATTTTTTGATCGAGTGGACTTCTCGTTTAAGAATTGGTTCAAGGTTAGCGTGCGTCTATCAAATTGTATTTTAGAAACAATTCTACGCGTGTTTTGATTGGTTCTCACTTATGATCTATTAGAGGACAGACTCCTAGATGCCACGCTGCCGTGCGCCTGTAAGAACATAAGCGACACACTCGGCTATCCCCTCGCGTGCCACGTTTTTGTTTTTACCACACTTTGACGTCATCTGTGATCTGAACAGACACACGGCAACATGGAATCTATTTGTTAAATGGATGCACGCGGGAAGTTTGGAGAGCACAAAGGAAGCGTAAGCGTTACTCGATGCGCAGCCAAGAGCAACTCTAGCTTCTCAAATGCTCCCGCCAAAGTTCCAGGTGCATTGATAACTCGGTAGACGCAAAGCTAAAAGCAGGAACCAACAGCAGGAAAAGTTGACAAACAAGCTTTAATTGATAATTGAATCTAAAATTCTCGTACTATATAAAACAAACATTGTCATCTAGGGAAAAACAAGCCACGTCCAAACTTAAAAGAAAGTGGCGAAAAACAAGTCCAAAACAGTTAAAGTGCACCTAACCCCAAAATATTTTTTCGCTACAATACATCTTAGCATCTGTTTGAAACGCATTGTGCCTATTTTTTCCCATTTTTGCCAAATCTTGACATTTTGTAGGCTTCCAAAAGTTACGAAAAACTAAACATTATTTGGTACACGACCGAGTCAAAAGGGGCATGGGTCTATTCCTGATTTGACGTCACAAACTATTTTGCATGCATGTTTACAAAGACTTAGTGGCATGCAAATCAGTTTGTGACGTCAAATCAGGAATAGACCCACGCCCCTTCTGACTCGGTCATGAGTCAAACAAGGCTCGGTCTTGAAGCCTATAAAAAGTCAACATTTGGTGGAAAAGAGGATAAAATTCTCAGTGTGTTTCAAAGAAGAGTAGAGAATTATTTTAGCGAAAAATATATTTTGGGGTTTGGTGGAAAACAGGATAAAATTCTCAGTGTGTTTCAAAGAGGAGTAGAGAATTATTTTAGCGAAAAATATATTTTGGGGTTAGGTGCACTTTAACCTCCTCGCAAAAAAATTGTTTCTGGATTAAAAATAAAAAAAGGTGCTTTCATTCATTCGAAAAGGTGAAGGTCGGGTTATTGGACTGGATGTCAACGGCTTGCAGCGGAATGATTTAATTTGATTCATGATGCGGTTGACAATGTGGATCCACCGTGAAGTGGCTGAAAATCGTCGCCTGCTTGAAATTAAAAGACGTTTCCGCTGCAATTTCGCAACTGTGCTGTCAGTACTAAATTCACCCAGAGGAAAAAAATGCATGTATTGATTATTGCTGCTCATGAATCTAAGCCTAAAGGTTACACACCGTAACGATTGTTGAGGCGAACGGAAAGACAAAAATATCGTAAAAACGTAAACATTTGCAAACGTCTTACAAACTCTCGAGTGTGAGTCTATTTAACACGAATGTGGCGAGTGAGAGTCTATTTCAGCGCGCGTTAGATATGAGATGATATAGCCAACCAGGCGCCGAGTTAGCAATAACCATCTCATCATATCCAACAAGCGGCAGTGGAATAATTGTTTTATTAAAAACGCCCAAAAAATATAAATTGATCTTTAATTTTAAACTCTTGAATGGCATTACCCAATGATCCAGTTCTAATTATAGAGCAAGTTAAAATTAAGAAACTAGATCACATGCTGGCATTCCCCTTCAGTTTTCCTTCCAACGGAACTCGCAACCCGTCAACCGCTTAGGGGGAACGACCATGCTGGAAAATCTATCTGCTTTCTCGTTCGCAAGAATTTCAGTTAGGTGAATTAAGGTGTATATGACAGATACTATTTTATTTGCTCAATCGAATCTTCATGATTTTCTAAGGTGACCACGAAAATATTTTCTTCATACCGATTTTTCTTCCCTGCGTTTTAGCCCCTTAAAAACAATATTCAGGTCACATGTACACCCCCGCAATTCTCGATACTCTAACTACGGGACAATTTCGTATTGATCACCTGTTTACTGTAGCCCACTGCAATCAATTGACGAAAATGACAATGTTACAAGGTCACCGCAAGAATTTAAAAGCGAAATTTAAAATGGTTAACGTTACCTGAAAAGGAATAACACTTTCAAAAATATCTCGTCCAAATTGCCGAAAATAATTTCTAACTTCATTTTAAAAAAAGTGTCCCCTGAAACATCGGGCATAGTATTTCGTGAATAATTAAAACAAGTGAGAGAAGGCGCATATGATAACCAACAAACGTAACTCAGTACCATACAAGAATTTTTTTCGAGCTTAATTTAGGTGAGTGTTCTTGTCAGTTTTGTGATCAAGGGCCTTTACCATTTCAGGGGTTTCAATAGAAGCCGGTTACCGGCGGTATACCGCAGCCTGCTTTGCCTGTGGCCGCTGGTTAGTTTGTCTTGATTTTCACTAAAAATCCTATCATAAACTTGTCAAACTGCCGCCTACGATGGGCTATCATGGACGGCTATTGCAGAAGTTATTAAAACCCCTTCATTTACACAAACAACCCGAACGGAAATTTGGCGCTTAAATATAAAATGATGCAGCTTGTCCTAATGAAAGATGGATAACGTACAAAATGTATATCGACTGAAAAGCCCAAATGAGCAGAAATAAGACGCCGATTAAGCCAATGACCCATAATTTCTGAGATTTTCCAAATGGAATGGTGTGTGCCATGTGACGTTCCAACCGGAATTTCCCACAGTTTTCATGTAAATCGTAAGGACCCCAAATCTCTACTTAAAACCAGCCCACTGCACATGCGCATAGCTGGTCTCGTAGTATAAGCCTTGTTTCTGCGAACTGATCATATTCCATTGTTAAAACATAGGAAACTGTTTTGCTCTGATGGCGTCTGCTACGTAGAGACAGTTACGCTCTTAGCATGAGGCTTACAGTACACTTTACTTTCAGCCATAACAAAATTACCAACTGTTAGGAGTCGTTTACAGACAGCGCATTTGATGCACTGTTTGTGAAGGACGCTGCTGTCAAAGTTACATTTCTCCATTTGGTAAACTCTTGTTCCACATACCACACACTTATCAATTTGATTATGTACTGTGGGTTTGTTCTGTATGATTGGTGGCTTAATACCCGGTAACTTCGTATCCTCTATGTCGCTAAATACTTTGCTTAAGAGGCGAGGCTTGGCAGGACTGACGTTGCGTGACAGAGCCCCTGGTTTCGAAGGCACTTTCGGTTTTTCTTTCAGAGTAGGGCTCAGTTCGTCATCTTTCTCACCGTTTTTCTTATCAGGAATTTTAGCAGGAGCATGTGATACACCAGATGCCACTTTCAGTAATACCTAAAACAAACAAATACAAAAGTAATTCATCAACGTGTTCTAAACGCGCTCACATTTTAATTTGCGTTGATCTTACAAGCATTGTCAATAACTGACTTAATGTTTAATAAAGGCAATGAAATTATTGCTTGAATCAATCAATCAATATTCGTTCATTGATCCCTGTCGCAGGTGGGTTGGTAGGTAGGTATTTTATTCATCCACCTTAACGGATGAGTCCAAGACTCACTTAAAGGTGTTCGTGCCAAACACAAATTAAGATATACAAATAAATCTAACTACGGAAAAATAGAAAAAACACGCAGAGAAGGCATAATAAATGATAACATAAGGTAATCAAATAATATATATCTATATTATCAATTAACAAACTAGCATTTATAACTAACTACAAATTATGTACACAATAGAAGTAACAGTCAGCATCCACAAAGAGGACAGCAGCACTTGACCTCAGCAGTCAGATTTAATTTGTTTAGCATAGATTTCATAATGTTCAGGGAGGAAGCCCTCCGTACATAGCGAGGTAGATTGTTCCATAAACGTGAAGTTATGTACTAATAAGATCTGTGCATATAGCTTGAATTGTAGTTACGATGGTTCAGCTTGCAAAATCCTCTAAGGCCATATTCAATGAGACGAACTAGTTCGGACCCCCCTTTAAACACACATTCATAACTGAATCGTCCCCAGTCGTCGAGCTGGTTAAG
>BLFK01000998.1:1360205-1370205 GCA_014634185.1 Astreopora myriophthalma | reverse complement strand
AAAAAGCTGGGAAAAACTTTGGAATTAATTTCGGGAACAAGGGAACAAAAAGAAATTTTTCAAGGGAACAAGGAAACAAGGGTGTTGTGACCACAGGTGGTTGAAGATGATACACAAGACTATTTTACGGGCTTGCCGAAATAAAGACCTCTGATGTGGAATCAACTTGTTTTTATTCCTTTGACACCAGTAATCTTGTTAAAGCCGTAAACATACTGAAATTTGATTAAGGTATAATAAGGTATAAGGTACCTGACAAACAACTTGTCAGAAGCATTCAGCTTCAAATGTTGTAACATGAGATATGTATTTTTTATCTTGTGAGGAAATAAAGACTACTAAAAGACTACTATCACGTGGAATTACATACTCGACTGTTATAAAAACTAACGACACAGTACTCGCAAACAAATCTTTAAAGATACGAGGCTAATTCTGTATCACTTAAATGAGATCGATAATTTGTGTAATTAATAATGTCAGGCATTACGTCACTAATTATAACTGATTTCATTTTGCTATTGAATGAAGACTATTGGACAGACCAATGGATTTCGAACTATATTAGAACTTGTCATCTCAATGTCTCAACCAGCTGTAAAAACTCCGATAAACTTACGACAGTAAAAGTTTGAAACCCTGGTCATACTGTCTCATCAATACAAATTCTACTGGCCCAAACACTCGATAGACTGAAGCTAGTTATAACTACGTCAATCAACCAGTCCTCACTTCACAATTACCATGCTGGTGGACATAAGTAATTCTCTGCCTGCAACGACTATTACGGAGAAGTTAACAACTGGAAAAGAAAATAACTAGAGCTAACAATTACAAAGAACAATGTTAACACTCATATATCAGTCCCGGCTTTGCTTGCCTCTGGCGGAGAACCAATTGAAGGGCTCCGGGCAAAAACGTCCTAATTGGCTTTTGTGCATTTTTTTACATGTAGGTCATTTCGCAAAATCACGGCCAACTCCCAAAAAAAGGGGAACACAAGCAAATTTTTAAAGGAAACAAGGACCCCCCCCCCGGAGGAGCTCTCTTGTTTGTCTTCTGAATTATGAAAGGGACGAAAACAAAAGAGGAAAAAAGTAGAAAACTTAGCTTTTTACTAACTGTAATAAAGTATTTGGAAAATGTGGACTAGAACTGAAGTAAAACTTCAGCGAGTTCATTGTAGACCGGCACGATTTATGTGGGCTTTGTGCTTAAATTTCTCGTTTCAAGTCTGTCTAAATTTTCAGACTGAGACTGATACACCAGGAAGCAGCAAATGCAAACTTCACCTGCCGAGTTTTGAAACTTTTCATATTTTCTCTGGTTATCGTAAACTTCATCTTCATCAGTGATTTTTATCCCGAAAATAGCAACAATTTTGTGACCACAAACGGATTAACAACACATTGTTTTGTGACGCTTGCATACATATATATATGGGGATCTGTAACAAAAAACAGAGATTTCTAATTCCTTTCTGTGGTGGCTTGGTGCTACATTTCAGCTACGATGTGAAGTACATATGAAATAATTCATATAAGAACTGCAGCTGTAGATGAAAGTGAAGAATGATCATCACAGTTAATTTTCCAATTTAAGCAATTGGAAGGAGAAGCCTGAAAAAATCAGGGCTTCAACGGGATTCGAACCCGTGACCTCCGCGATACCGGTGCGATGCTCTACCAATTGAGCTATGAAGCCACACATTAGGAGCGAGGTCAATTTAATGAGTTTATATCTCCCGTGAGGAGTGAAATGATGTGAAGTACATATGAAATAATTCATATATGAACTGCAGTTGTAGATGAAAGTGAAGAATGATCATCGTAGTTAATTTTCCAATTTAAGCAATTGGAAGGAGAAGCCTGAAAAAATCAGGGCTTCAACGGGATTCGAACCCGTGACCTCCGCGATACCGGTGTGATGCTCTACCAATTGAGCTATGAAGCCACACATTGGGAGCGAGGTCAATTTAATGAGTTCATATCTCCCGTGAGGAGTGAAATGATGTGAAGTACATATGAAATAATTCATATATGAACTGCAGTTGTAGATGAAAGTGAAGAATGATCATCGCAGTTAATTTTCCAATTTAAGCAATTGGAAGGAGAAGCCTGAAAAAATCAGGGCTTCAACGGGATTCGAACCCGTGACCTTCGCGATACCGGTGCGAAGCTAGTTGAGGCGAAGCCAGCATATAAACGCAACATTAACAATGAAGAACAGGATGCCTGGAGGCGTTCACGTGGGATGCGTTGATCTATGAATGGCTGTCGACAGTCTGTGTTTATACAAACAGATAAGGTAAACAGTCAACATTCAGTACAGCATCAACAAACCATGTTGTCTGTACTGTTTCAAAAATGATACCAAATTAGGTGATGTATGGGCGGTTATCACCACCAAAAATACAAGAATAGGAAACGCCTACAGACTAAACACAACTGGTTTAGTGATGATGTCCAAAATGGAATTTATAACTGATACCGTCTTAAAACAGATAATTAGGTGTTCTTGTGTGAAGTGATTCACTCAAACATTGAATGATTTAGCTTAGAAATGGTCTAATCGCCGATGTCAAAACGGAACTAAACTGCTATGGAATCCATTTGTTGACGATACGTGGAAAGATCATGTCTGATATTAAACGGTCTATTACCCTGGTTCAAAATGATTCAACAAAAAGTGGAGTGCTTCACTTTTAAATTGCCAAATGATGGAACTTATCGGCAGATGGTTCTCAACAGCAAACAAGTCAATGTAATGTCAAATGATTCAGCGCAAAGACAAATGGTGCAATAGCAGATTGATCGATTCAGTATGAAGGCAACTCATTCGTGCAAACAGCATATAGCTTTATGTAGTGTTGAACTGTTTGACCGCAGAGGGAATGGTCCACTGTAATGTGAAGTGACTGAACGAAATATGACGACTTGGCGTGACAACAGTGAAATGGACAAGTCAATACTGAATCAAGAACGAAGCAAGATTCTTCATACCATTAAAGCTTGCCGTTCTCAAAGAAAAATCATCTGTCCACTTTATCAAACACTTTCAGATGTGACGTGAATCTTTTACATCACGGGCGGAAAGGATTCCAAACTAAATTTTTCATTGCATCGTAAACACGGAACTCTGTGGCCGAGTGGTTTAGCGCGTACTCAGAATGCAATAGTGCTCGAAATAAAAAGAGTGGGGGTGTAGCGGTTCGTCATGCAGTGTTGTTTTTCATTACTTTCACATCACTTTCTTGCGCTTGCGCCTTTTCGTCTTGGTCTTAGTTTTTGCCATGCGGTCCGCCGTCTAGAGCCCTGAAAGGCGTACGTTTTTGTTTTCTTTATTTTTGTTTATTTTCTCTCACTTTTTTTAAAAATATGTTACCCTTTTTAGTTTTAGTTCGACAGCATTTGATTACGAAAGTTATCAAAACTGTTCAAGCCAAATGATTCCTTTATTTTGGCGGGCCCGCGCCGGTACTCACTGGGGGTTCAAATCACCGAAGGGAATGAGAATGGATCTCCCGATCGGGTTATCCACGGAGTATGCACATTTGTGACGACGAAGAAAACAAAAAAAGAAAAGAAAAAGACACGCAACCAGTTTAACAAAGCCAAATGAAAACCACAAAAAAATTGCATAAACGAGGAGTCTTTCAGGCTGTCAGGCCATCAACCAATTTTGAGGCATGAGAATCAACCACAAAGAAGACATTTGAGCGGAAAATGATTATTTTAGCCTTGAGGAACGACACAGATGTTTGAGGCTTGCACTGCTTTTCATGTGCAAAACAGAACATTGTGCTACAAGATACATGTTACAGAGGATCATGTTACATGTTACGGGTCAAAGATCGTGCAGCTGTCGTTGCTTTGGCATCGAACGTTTCAAAATCTACGCTCGCTGAAAACAATAAACTGAAGTCAGTGAACCATCATTTTTCTTTTTTCTTTTTACTCTATACTGGACTGTCATTAAGACTTCCGTTTAGATGCCTGCCCAGGCGACAAATATTTTTTCTTTTCATTGTCTTATTATTTATCACCGCTAGAGTATTATTTCATGCCGCTCCTATTTTGTCCAGAGAAATGAGTTCTCGCCAATTTTGAGAATGATTTGTTGGAATTCATAAGCTCTAATTTCATGAATCTCATTGCGGGCATCTTCTTTATTTTCGTAATTCATGCACGTGCTGCAAGCCTACATTCTTACACCCACTTACTAACTCACGCACTCTTGCAGACCAGTTGACATAGTGGGTATTGGTGCACAGTGGGTATAAGTGCACTACCCACAAAAATTACATAATCAACAATCGAACCCAGGCTATTAGATTAATAGCGCACTTCACTCACCACAACACTACCGAGTTGTTTGGCCAAGCACCATAGATTTTGGCTATCTCAAAAAGCATTCTATATAAAATGTAAATAATAGCTGTCTGCAATATCTAAAACTAACCCTAACCTCACCCCAGTGCCAAGCCCAAACACCCTAATCATTTTTTAGGCTTATTTTCTCAATCTGAGCATAATTTCTGAGCATTATTTTAGTTGATTTAGTTACAATTTCAACTACTTTAGGTTTAATTTATGACAAAAGGCTTGGTTACTAAGAATCGCATCTTCCATCACAAAAAAAGTAAACCACCTTTATTTGTAAACGGTTATATTTGAAGCTTCAAGCTTGTGGGACCATGTATATATATATATCTACAAGGCGTGATAGAGTTGAATTCGGAACCACCAAAGACAAATCCATTTGCTGCTGGTCAGAGCGGGATTTGAACCGGGAACACCCGCATCCAAATCCAGCTCCCTAACCACTGAGCCACGCCGCCTCCATTCAAAAGTCCTTGGGGCAGCGGTGGGATATGGGATACAGATATGCAGCAGCAAAAAAACACAAGAATATTTCTGATATCCATCACAAAAACCAACATTTGATTTGATTTGTTCTGATTTCAGTTGATTTGTAGTCTTCCCTTTTTAGTAGAGCACTCGTGCTCGGCTAGATAACCTGAGACGTAAATAAAGTGATTATTATTATTATTATTATTATTATTATTATTATTATTATTATTATTACTATAGCCGTGATTAGTCAAGCTTTTACCTTACTGTGTTCCTGACCACCTTCCTCAATCAGTTGCGATAACCTCTGGCTTCTCTTGTTTGCCAGTTCTATCCAAGCAGGCTGTTTTGACCCTTGGTCTTTGTTGAGAGCTTTCTTTGCGGGCATGTTTGGTGATGACGAAGTTTTGCCGTCTTCGGGCACAAAGTCTTGCTTTGAACTTCCATCATTCACCTCCTCAGCTGAATTCTCAAAATCAGAAGTCTTTCCTTCTTTTTCAGCGGTTTCTGATTGTTTTTTGCTTTCTATCAATTCTGTAAGGTTCAGTTGAGTCATCGTTCCCTTGGACTCTGTGCTGCTGAATGAGTGTCCTTTTCGCATTGGCGGCTTGTCCCTGGGACTCATCTCTTTTGAGTTCCCTTTCACTTCAAAGATCTGAAGAGATTCAGATCTTCTTCCCATGTCCAACACAGGTCTGCTGACTTCTTTTTTGCCATTGTGTTCTTTAAGAACTTCATCTTCAGCCTTTACATGTTCTTTTTCACTTTCCAGCTGGAGTGGACCCTGTTTGCTATCAATGCTCTCGTTTTCCTTGTTAGTAACAATGTCACCCATGTTATCTGTTTGGAAAAGCTCCACCTGTTTATTATCTGCTGTAGATTCAATTATCAAATCTTGTTTGCTTTTCCCCTTTTCAGCCTGCACCTGAGTTTCCTTTTCTTCCGTACCTGTCGCATTACCTTGGCTGGTTGCTTCAGATGACTCATCCAGACTTCTGAGAATGTTGTTCACTTTCATTTTCAAATCAGAAACTATACTTTCTTTGCTGGGTTCCTGAAGGACTTCCTGAGTCTCCAATAATGTTCCACTGATGACACCTGAATTGTTTCTACTCCCTAGTCCCTGGTATTTACTGTCAAGAGACTTCGCAGTGAGGCCTTTAGGATCCGTTGTGGATCTCCTGTGTGGTTTGACTGGATTATTTTTCAGGTTCATAGATGAGCTCTTGGCGTGCATCCTTGTGGGTGGTCGGCGATGTTTTGGCGCAATTTTGATCCTGTCATGTGCAGCCTGCAGCCCCTCCATAGAAGAAACACTTGGCAGATTCTCAAAACTTACAGAAGCTACAAACCAAAGGGCAATAAAATGTCAGATACCATTTTTAGAGGCAAGAGAATGTTTGAAAGCAATGACTTACATCTCGTATATCAACTGACTGACAAGTGCTTTCTGTTCTCATGTACAGTTATGTCTTGTCAAAACTTAAATTGCAGTCAATGTGGTTAAAAAAAAACAGATGTGTAGTAAAAACTCTAGCTGAAACGATTTGACGCCAACGATTTGAGATTTGTGGTCAGATGTATCTGGCTTCTTTCCATCCCCTATTTGCCATTCTCATTAAGAAACAGATAGCAATAATGTAGCCTACCTTCAATTCCACCTTCAGAGCTGATTAGGCTCCAGTCCAGAGATGTACCAACAGAAAGCAGGGAATCTGAGGACATGGTAGGTTCATCGATCACACTATCTTGGCTCTCCCCTTGGCCTTTGTCTTGCATGTTGTTTAATCCCTTTAACAATAATTCATCGGCATCCTGGAAATGGAGCGAAGGAAATTTAACATGTTTAAATAAACTTGACAACTGTTGATTCACTAAGTAGCTTTTCATTAACAAAAAAGGCTTACAGTAGCTGGCACAAAAGACAGCTTTTCTGTTTGAATTATGAGATACCTACACTGTGTTTCTGGTGATACAGCAAACAACCATAAAATTGTAATGTACATGTAAGGACTTCACTAAGGATGCTCGTGAAGGCTCGTTGTAGGATAGAGGGCGAATTCTTTGATGACTACACCATTTACTACTGGATTCTAACTCCTACAGCCTACTATTTATTTTGCCACTGACAGCCATTGTTGACTAACACCAGTATTACCTTATCTCCGCTCCCCACTACCCTCCCCTACCCCTTCCAATCCTTAAAGACTGTAATAACCGACCACTCATGGTAGAGTTTCTTCCCTTGTACCTATTGAAAAATCCCTCTACGAAGCCCTGGGATAGCTGATTACCTACAAAAGCCTGGGAACACAGATGCAATTGGAACCCAACAAAGGCAGTAAGTGCAAGTTTCAATGCGTATTTGACCTAGACTGTGTAGTTATCAAGGAAAATGTGTGGAGGACTGAAATACCCAGAAGGGCTAACACAAAGGCTGAGTTGCTCAAAGCAGAGCCAAACTCAAACTCAGCCCAGATTGTTGTTAAATTTATCCTGGTTTAGCAATAACCCAGCTTTAAACTGCATGGGAGAGAATGTTATTTTTGTTAATAGGTAGGTGGGGATATAACTGGGGACCTTTAACCAAGACAGATTATATTACCTGTACTTTATAGTATGTGACGCTTCACTTACCAGCTTACTGGAAGGATCACTGTGTGTTCTATACAAAGGTGTATCACTGGTGTTCCTTCTTTCATACACCTCGATGGCAGTAACTGGTGTTTTTAATTTGACATCTGTGAGTGAAGGTTCTGACTTTGTACGATTCCTCAGGGTATCACCATCATCACCATGGAGTGTATTTGGCACATAAGTTGCTTTGTAGTGCTCTGTTGGAAGTGCTTCACAAGACTTGACCCTAGTGGGACTTTTCTTCCTCTTGAAAAGGCTTCTCATCTTTTTGAATGGACTCCACTTCCACTTCAATGACCTTTTCTTTTTCTTTCTTTCTTGGCCTGCTTCTTCATCTGAAAGCATGTCCTCATCAGCACTGCTTGGGGACAAATGTTTTGCGTTTTCATCAGGTTCCTTGATCCTAACATTTGGTATTTTCTTTGATTTCAAGTTTTCCTGTGATAATGCAGTCTCTTCTGAACTTGATGAAAATGACTGAGCACTTAGTCGATTTCCCTGTGATGACTGAGCTTGAGTTATAGCAGGATCTGATGTAAATTTACTCAACAGCTCATGTGACAACTTGCCTGGTTTCCCTGGTTTCTCCAAACCTACAAAACAAGTATTAGTGTCAGGGAGAATTCTTCATAGTGAGTATAAATAGCCCTGTGGTGTGCTAATCTTGACTAAATCGCAGCAACAATAGTCTTTTGAAAATAGGATGAAAGAGGGAAGCAACCATTTGCAACTATTGAAATGAACAGCTAAAAACTGAAGGGCTCTTGGCAAAATAGGCTTCAGTGTTTTTTTTTTTTTTGGTACTTTTGCAAAATTGTGGCCAACTTTTGCCACATAAGCTACACTAAAATTGTGGACTGAACTGTCCCATGCTGTAATGAAAATGACACAACTTAGGGTGATGGGGCGAAAAGATGCCACAAAACATTTTCCCTGTATTGTCATTGTATTTTTTTTTTCTTGTTGTGCAAGTGCTGTTTATGATTTGAAATGTGACTGCAATTTTGCAAAACTCAAAAGTCACTTGACACTTGACTTACTTGCAACACAGGAGACGCTATTCAACCAAAAATGTCACGCAATTAATGAATCAAGCCAAACAGCTCAGCATTTGTACTGGATTTTGCATTTAATAGATTTTCCTGACTCTATTTCAAACATAAAATAAAACGAAATTACAGAATGTAATGGCCAAGTATTAAAACATATGAGTTGTTGCGTGATCTGACACCCACATTTCTGACCTGATTCCCCTTATATGGTGAAGCTCAAAAAGGTCATGTTGTTTACATTTGGCAGCTAGGGCTCACTGGCAGGAAAGTTGAAATTTCCAACGTTTAGCCATGTTTATCCTCATGGTGTTCAAATTTCTCCCTCTCAAGTCTTGGAAAAGCAAACAGCCATCACCAGTTGTTCAAGATCATTGCATGACATTTCTACATGAAACACTTCTGCTGTATCGCAAACGATCGAGTGACACCTTAGCTTGTCACGGTTTCACAATGAACTCAATTTCCACAAAATAAAAATAACAGATTTCATTTTGCGAAGTACAGATTTTTCATTTCGTTCCATTTCGTTTCGTCCCACTTCACTTCGCAAAGTTCAATAAGCCCTAAAAAAGTCACTTTGGACGTTTTCCTCTGGGCCCTTCAATAACATTGTGACCTGGATAAAATTGGTGCCAAAGGCACATGGCCCATATGTGCCCAGCTAATCTTGTAAGTCATGGGATATGCACCCAAAAGACATTTGAAACAATACATAATGTACAATGTATCCTTCAAACAAGAAGCCAGGGATAAGCCCCCTTGTGGCAATACCTGCCATCATTACCAATATGTTTATTCTTTTTCAAACTTCTGTCGTTTAATTGAACCAAGCTGGTAAGATACACAAAATAAAGGACTAATAGACAGACCTTCCATTGGATGTGGGGATGTGGTGCTCAGAGTAAAAAGATGAGGAGACTTCCATGTACTATTAGTGGTTGGTTTGTAGATGCCCTTTCTCTTCTTGCTCAAATTTTCATCACTTTCATTGATTCAGTGCAGAGACATGAGCTGTGCATGTGTGAATATTAAAACAGATACCTGATGCATATTTAGGAGTTTATATAATGGAAAAGCTACCGTTGGATGCAATGGCAGGTGGCCTATTTTGAAACACTGGGATGGAATGAGTATATGGGTGCTTATTTTGAGATGCTATATTGGATTCACCTCTGTCGCAAGTGATTAATGCGAATAACAACAGAGTTTTATAACATGTATAAACACATAAACATCCCAAGGCATCAATGAACACTTAAATACAACAGTACAAAATCCACATCACTTCCTGATTCCAAATAAAAGGTACCACATTCTTAACTTCTTCACATTTTTAATCTTCTGTCTGCTCAAACCTTTTTTCATGTCTTTCAATGGCCAAAAAAATATTTGCCCAGTTGGATTAACATAACTTATAAATTATAGTAGATTAACATAACTTATAAATTATAGTAGATT
>BLFK01000998.1:1348774-1360195 GCA_014634185.1 Astreopora myriophthalma | reverse complement strand
CCCCCCCCCCCCCTGCTGAAAATAATTTATTATCCAACCAATGAGAGCAAAGCTGTAAAAAATGGCTGTTTGCAACTACATCGTAGCTGTGACCTCTGGGTCTCATTACTTCAGAAAGTACCTTGCTTAAAGTGCCTATGAAGTAAATTTTGTTTGCTTATTTGAAAGGCCTTTACAAGTAAGTAAGAATGACACGCTCTTTTTTGAAAGGTCTTCTTTCATTCCCGAGATATTCAAGTTTTTCCTTAAAAATTGATGACGTCATAAAATGGTTTAAGTAAGAATATAAATCACAAAATCAAGAATATCTCTGGAAATATTTCACTGATGTCATTCAAACTTGGCACCAGTAATGTACGTCAGGTGACGTACAGAATGACACCCACTGCGCTGTTACCATGGCAACAGTTCCATTTCCCATTCTATTTCATACGAGAGTCACTTTCCCAGTTTTTGTGTTAATCAAGCGTTGTTTACTTACAATGAGGTAGTGAGTAGACGTAAGGTAATGTGGGCATCACGTGTGTTTAGAGTATGACCATCTGTCACTCCTTATCTGGTCAAAAATGGAGATATTTGGTTCTTCGCAAACAAGGCCTGGAGCCTAGACTGTTGCCATGGTAACAGCACAGGGGGCGTCATTCTGTATGTCACCTGACGTACATTACTGGTGCCAAGTTTGAATGACATCAGTGAAATGTTTCCAGAGATATTCTTGATTTTGTGATTTATATTCTTACTTAAACCATTTTATGACGTCATCAATTTTTAAGGAAAAACTTGAATATCTCAGCAATGAAAGAAGATCTTTCAAAAAAGACTGTGTCATTCTTACTTACTTGTAAAGGCCTTTCAAATAAGCAAACAAAATGTTTTACTTCATAGGCACTTTAACTACTTGTGAATAATTGGAAAGCTGCAGATATGGAATTGCAGTAGGACCAAAGTTCACTCCATCTGGCTTTCAATAAAAAGTGAACATTAAATATGAAACAGAAAGATACATTTGCACTAGAGATAGCAAACAGAATGAATTTTATAGTAAATGGACAAATTATAACATCCATACAAGTCAAACATCTCTGTACACTTACACTGTACTATCCCCCTTATTACATCCTTATTACCATAAATTATCATTATTAGATAATTTTTTTAATGTAGTACACATAATTTTTTATAACGTATGTGATTTCGCAGAACTATAAACAAATGGATTTGAATGGTCAGTTACTTGCTTCACAGAACACAACCTGTGCAAGTTGGTCCATATCACTCTGAAAGAGCTATAATAACTTGAGGTGATCCATGTGTCTTCTATAGCTTTGGTGATGATAATAATATTCTATATGCAGACAGAAATCTCAAGTCACTAGAACAAGTTGTCAGTGATGAAATTCACAATCTGTATGTCAGGCTGATATCAAATAAGTGAACTCTTAATATCAAGAAATCACATTTTGTCACATTTCATCCTTATCAGAAGAAATTAGCATTTCAACTTAAGATAAGCATATTCAACAATGCAGAAAATAGGAAAGTAAATAAAATATTATAAAAAAAATTATGAAATTCCTTGTTTCATTCTATGCCAAATACTACATAATGGAGTGTTTCCCTACGGCTCTGTGCAGTGAGGTTCTTTCCTCTCGTATGCTGCCCTATGCCTTCACACCACTTAGCTGGTTGAAGGCATTTTCTTTAACAACATTAATTTTGTTATATTTATCTTGACCACGCTGTTGTTTCATTCCAATTGACTTTGAGTAGACAGCTTTCTGGGTGCACATTGCCTTGTGCTACAAAGATTTTTCGTGCTTTTGTTTCTGATTTCTCCTCCGTTGTCTGAATACAGCATTTTGGGAAACCCAAGGATGTAAAACAGTTTCTCTAACCCAGTGACCACTTGAGCACTGTGTATTCCTGTGAGAGGAATCTGACATCCACAATACTTTGTAAAGTGATCAGAAACATGGAGAAGCCACGTGTGCGTTCCTTCTTGACACTGCCATGGCAGGCTTCTGAAAGCCATTAAATCCATTTCTATGTGAGTCATGAAACCATCTGCCTGGATTGGATGATTAATAAATATTGGTTTCTTTTGGTTGTCTGTTACACTCCTCTGTTAGGGTCAGTTAAGGACCTTCTGTGTAATACCTGTGGAATTGGCTGAAGCGGAAAATACCATAATACTCTCTGTTTGTCCCCCCAAATTTTGAATAAGTATTGTTTTTGTATTCTCTTGGGACCATTGTAAGTCCCAAGAGAAACAGGAAACAATGCTTATGCAAAATTTGGGGGGACAATCAAAGAGTATTATGGTATTTTCCACTTCAGTCAATGGCACCTTCTGATATAGTCCTCTGTCTTGTCTCTTCCTCAGTGTGCTGTGGTTGAATGTGAGTTAGCCAGGATTTGAAATATTCCTCTTTTCGGGACAACAAATCTGTTCAAGTATTTGTCACTCCCCATTTCCTGTCCATGATTTGGCACTTGTCTTTCCAGTCGATAATAGCAGGGTTATTTTCACCTCGCACGTTTGCCTCTTTCAGCCATTTATACATGTTTCTATGTGTAATGTATTAAAAAATACCTAGGAACTTCTAATCCAAATCCATGATTGACCAACATCCCCAACATCATTCTTCATTTTCATCTACAACCGCAGTTCACATATTAATTATTTCATATATACTTTACATCATTTCACTCCTCACGGGAGATATGAACTCACTAAATTGACCTCGCTCCCAATGTGTGGCTTCATAACTCAATTGGTAGAGCATCGCACCGGTATCGCGGAGGTCACGGGTTCGAATCCCGTTGAAGCCCTGATTTTTTCAGGCTTCTCCTTTCCAATTGCTTAAATTGGAAAATTAACTGCGATGATCATTCTTCACTTTCATCCACAACCGCAGTTCACATATGAATTATTTCATATATACTTTACATCATTTCACTCCTCACAGGAGATATGAACTCACTAAATTGACCTCGCTCCCAATGTGTGGCTTCATAGCTCAATTGGTAGAGCATCGCACTGGTATCGTGGAGGTCACGGGTTCGAATCCCGTTGAAGCCCTGATTTTTTCAGGCTTCTCCTTTCCAATTGTTTAAATTGGAAAATTAACTGGGATGATCATTCTTCACTTTCATCTACAACCGCAGTTCACATATGAATTATTTCATATATACTTTACATCATTTCACTCCTCACGGGAGATATGAACTCACTAAATTGACCTCGCTCCCAATGTGTGGCTTCATAGCTCAATTGGTAGAGCATCGAACCGGTATCGCGGAGGTCACGGGTTCGAATCCCGTTGAAGCCCTGATTTTTTCAGGCTTCTCCTTTCCAATTGCTTAAATTGGAAAATTAACTGCGATGATCATTCTTCACTTTCATCTACAATTGCAGTTCACATATGAATTATTTCATATATACTTTACATCATTTCACTCCTCACGGGAGATATGAACTCACTAAATTGACCTCGCTCCCAATGTGTGGCTTCATAGCTCAATTGGTAGAGCATCGCACCGGTATCGCGAAGGTCACAGGTTCGAATCCCGTTGAAGCCCTGATTTTTTCAGGCTTCTCCTTTCCAATTGCTTAAATTGGAAAATTAACTGCAGTGATCATTCTTCACTTTCATCTACAACCGCAGTTCACATATTAATTATTTCATATATACTTTACATCATTTCACTCCTCACGGGAGATATGAACTCACTAAATTGACCTCGCTCCCAATGTGTGGCTTCATACCTCAACTGGTAGAGCATCGCACCGGTATCGCGGAGGTCACAGGCTCGAATCCCGTTGAAGCTCTGATTTTTCCAGGCTTCTCCTTTCCAATTGCTTAAATTGGAAAATTAACTGCGATGATCATTCTTCACTTTCATCTACAACCGCAGTTCACATATTAATTATTTCATATATACTTTACATCATTTCACTCCTCACAGGAGATATGAACTCACTAAATTGACCTCGCTCCCAATGTGTGGCTTCATAGCTCAATTGGTAGAGCATCGCACCGGTATCGCGGAGGTCACGGGTTCGAATACCGTTGAAGCCCTGATTTTTTCAGGCTTCTCCTTTCCAATTGCTTAAATTGGAAAATTAACTGAGATGATCATTCTTCACTTTCATCTACAACCGCAGTTCACATATGAATTATTTCATATATACTTTACATCATCCCCAACATTGGCATGTTTGCCACCAATTCTTCATGAAACAGATAAAATGTTGGTATAAAAAAAAAAAACAGTTCCCATTCACACGTTTCAAGTGAAAGCAATATTATTAACAAAAGTCCAGAAAGAATATAGCATTCCATGATTTACTGGGTGCTAGAAGTGACTAAATTTACCCCTATATCTGATATTTGCAGCAACCTTTAAAAATTTTAATTGAGGATTTAGAATAAAAAATACTTATGTCCAAAGGAACAGTTAATTAGATCTTTTTTTTTCTGAAACATAAAACACGATTGAGAGAAAGGCAACTGTTTACACTTGTACCTTCAATTAGTGATGTGATAATCATTGATTATAATCTATCACTGGTCGAAAACCTTACATGTAAGTGATGCAATAATCTGTCACGGAAAATGTACAATCGATTATCATGGAAAAATAAAAAATTATTATTCACAAATAAAAGTACTAAATTAATGTAATTTAGTACTGTTATTTTTCAAAGAAGAAAACCAGTTGACAAAAATGTTAATGTGAAATCAAAATGATTGTCATTAACAAGTGGTCCACAGTCCAAAAACTCAAAAGTTTATATTAGTTTGACTTGCACACAAGTGACAAAATAAAGGGGATTCTTATAAGGGGTTTTTCTGATTATAATCGGTGATCCACCAGTTAAGTCATTCCCATTATTTCTCATGATCGATTATGAAATCCCACCAGATTCCCAACACTACCTTCAATTAGCCCTTTGCGTGAGTTGATCACGTGCTTGGATACCACTTGGCAACAGTGTGCTGGATGGCAAGCCATACAGGGGTTGCACAACACAACAAAGCTTTGACGGTGGTTACGCATCGCTCTGATACATATTTGCTATTAGCTAATATTTACCTTAGATAACTGTCCAGAGCGAGGAGGTAAATTTATTTTTTTCTTTCTTGTTATAACATTCTGATCACACCCAGAACATCGAAAATACTAGTGCTACTCATGCAGTGATCAGAGCATTAATCAAACACCTGAAATCAAATAATTCAATTCAGAAGCTATCATTGTATTAAGAGGAAGGCGTAATCACGATAAAAGCTTTCTTGAGCGGCCCAATGCCTGGTTGGCTTGCCATCCAGCACACCATTGCTAAGTGGTATCCAACCAAGTGATCAAGTCATGCAAATGGCCTATTCTACTTTTAAGCTGCAATTGGTCACCAAGGTGTGAAAATTGTCCCTTCACGATCAGATTCACAAGTTTCACTATAATTATAGTACTTAGTAGAGATCCTACATGTAGACAGGCATTGCTAAGAACGTCCAGGCAACTTTGAACCACTTGGTCTTAACACTGACAGGTTCAAGTAATTTTAAACAACTTAAGCTTAAAGCTTACCTTCCGCTGATCGAGAGTATTTCAGACCACCCTCCGCCATTATTTATATTCTCTAAAACCAACAAAAGAAATCCGTCGCTTCAAGTCGCGTGAAATAAGTTTTATCGAATACATCAAAACTTAGGGGTATTAAACAAGAAGGTGGAGTCAGAGGGGTAAAAGTAAAAGATAAAAGACCTAATCCCTGCCTCGTGACCTAACTCAAGATGCGGCGCGCGTTCTTTACCAATGAATTAGCTATCGATAAAAATGATGGCACAAGCTAATTTCACAAATCTACGACCGAACAAAAACTCGCTCTTAAGCATGATCTATTTTATTCGTTCTAAAAACGAGACTAATCGATCAATAAAGGCCATAAGGCCATAGAAGCCAAACTGCACAAGGAGCACATGCATGCGTCTGATCTCACCAAAAACAACAGCTCTTTGGAAAATGTGTTTGTTATTACAGCTTTCTTGATATAAAATCGTAATTTGTGAGCAAAAATTCAATAGTAAGCAGCAGTTAAACTCCTTTAACCAGAATCACCCACGCAAGGCTTATATAAGCGTAATTAAGATAATGCTTCTTACCATTTTACAAACAAAAACATGGCTTGATCTCCGCCGCATATTAAAATATCACCGCATACGGCTTCGGAAACTCGCTATTGTGACGAAAGGTGACCAAGAAAGTAAACTTATAAACTTCTATCAGGGGTTTCTTCAGCCACAATCAAGGCGTCGCGTAAAAGGTCTTGTAAAGCTTAACACCAACTACGCAGATATAAGTAGGCTTACTAAATACACGAGCTAATCTTGGCCTCTTTTTGCTATTTGCTCAGGTGTGTAAACGAAGTCCCACTCTTCCACTAAGTTAACGCGGCCGGAGAGTAACCCCTCGGGGGCTCTCAGCAATGTGGGAGGGCTCTACTTCCGTTAGGTGAGTTTTGCGTTTCTCTAATATTACCCACGGTGTTATTCTTGGTGGGCTCTCAGAAATTTGACACGTTACATGCGGGCGGGGCAGACCGACTAGGCTAAAGGTCGTTATTCTTGATGCTGCCCAAAATAATCGCCGCTTCTGGATACGAGAATTTTTGCCAAAAACCTCAGTTCTGTTTTGCACTTCGCTAACAGATGTTTTTTATTAGGCAATTTTCGTTTGTTTAAGATAACGTGGGCTTTTAAGTTTTTTGTTTTGTTACGTGATTTGATCGATCACGCGAGATTCCCGCCGTTTCAGGCAGATCGTGATTAGCCAATCAGATTAGTTCAGGTTCGTGACTAAGGTTAAAGGAAGCACTAGTTATGAATCGAATATCAGATTTAAAGAACAGCTTTATCGGAAATGTGTGTTGTACGCCTTTGAGCAAAAGCCGGAAAATCGTTAGTCTTAAGCGGGATAACGCCGTACAGAATTGTAAGTACATCAATATTATATTGTAGAGCTTTCTTGTTTCTGTTTTCGTCTTATTCGATTTTTAAGTCGTTATATAGGAGACCCACACGTGTATTTTTCGCTTCCAGTTGACTAGCTAGCGTGTGCAAGGAAAACTTGCTGAATAAACTAGTCCAAAAACATTGGTAGATCCTGAGGACTCTATTTTCCCGGTGTATCCTCAAAAACAGTAGTGCCCTAAACCGTGGTGCGAAACAAGTTCCACCGTGAATATTTGAATCGCTCGCGGGGGTAAGCCCTGTTATCAAGGTTGTGATCTCCGATAGCGACGCCGGGAAAATGAAACCTTGGACGGTTGCTAAGGAAACCGACTCCAAGCTTATTGAATATTCCTTGAGCGATCTGTCACGCTCTCTTGGTCACACTCGAAAGCCCAGTGGTGTAGCAGAGCCTTGTCCCCAGGCTCTCTCTTTTTCTTCGAAGAAGAGAGACTCTGGCAACGAAGTTGCTTACCGAATAAACTTTTAATTCTATTGGCCCTCTGGTGTAGCAGGTGAGAAGCGTTGTTTCTGTTGTTTGTTTCATTGTTGTCTGGAAGGGTAGCAAGCCAATGATGTAAGACCTTGCAAGAGCTGCTAGATGGCTAGCGGTAAGCCTCTACAGATTGTGCTAGTAAATTTCAAAAACGTTGCTCCAAAAACTGCTAAAAAGTTGCTCAAAAGTTGCCAGAAAATTGGAAAAGTTGCTCTTGAATTTGAAAAAGTTGCTATTAATTGCTAGCATATTTCACGGATATTCATACAAAAAAAAACATACTAAAAACGGAGCATAGCATGAGCCATTTACATAAACATTGTTGAACAAAGAAACCAAACAACATGGCGGTTTAAGAAAAATAATACTTGCTTAGTCACGCGAGTTGCGAGATCATTTATGAATAACCGCCGAAAACCTCACGCATCGCTTGCGGGCGCATAAACAGCCTGCATGTTCTTTTCGATAATTTTGTTGATCCAGAAATCTAAAAAAGTCATTACTGCAATCAAATATTTTTATGGTCGAGATTTTATTTGATAATTTGTGAGGAACTAGCAGTGTGGAATGTGTAAAAGCCTAAAAGTTGCTTACTGTTGCTCAAAAAAGCAAAACTTGCTCGAGGTTGCTCAAAACCAGAAAAGTTGCTCAAATCTTCAAAATCTTTCAAATGAATCTTGTGTCGCAGTTATCTTCAATTTAAACTCTTGGAAACTCTTTAACCTCCTTTCACAAGGCCTGCATAGAAGATGTGGCAAGTCATCTTTTCCGAGACTCCGACCATATATTTCTTCAGCGGTGGAAAGCAGTGCTGTTTCCCTTCGCAAAAATATTTTTGAAATGACTTCACCAGTCGATCTACATAACCTACAACAACACAAAACCGCACCAGCCGTCGCTTTGTAAATTTTTTTCGGCGTCTGAGGATTTATCCTACTTGACATGGCCCGCGAAACACGTAGCTAGTTCGCGGATAACACGCTTCGTTGACTGGTGATACCTTCCGCTGGGCTTTGGTAGATTGTGCTAGCATAATTTTAAGCATAATTTAGCAAAACGAGCATTATTTTAAGCTTCAGTTAAGCTTTCAGTTTAGCACTGCCAGCATAATCCGAGCTTTTGTGCGTTGAAAACAAAAAAAAAGCCATCATAGTTCTAGAATAATTCAGTTGGTATTTTATTTCTGTATTGTTTTTGGAAAATATTGAGGTCTGTGCCCATGGTCAAATATGGTCTGGCAGACTCTAGGTCATCCTGTGCATTGTGCATATCTGAGAGACTGAGACTCTACTCAGGCCATCACGCTTATGGCTCGGCGGCTTGGCCCCTCAAGCCTCAGATCAAAGATGGCGTCGTCCTCGAGTACATCCACTTCCAGCACTTCCAGCCCTTTCTGACCCAGAACCAGAAACGGTTGATTTTGATATAATTTGTTAATCATTTGGCTTTTCGAGGTGCGCACATGCGTATTTGCGATGCTAAAGACTGTAAGACTGGAAGGTGGACTATATGAATGTTGATTAAAGTCAAAATTGATAGAGTTAAGCTACTGGTAATCTTTATTTTTCCTTAAAATCTAAGTAGCATAATTTCGGTGACAGAGCATAATTTTCAGAAAGTAGCATAATTTTGGCATAATTTCTAAACAATATGAGCACTGCTAAAAGCATAATATGCTTTTTTTTCGGGCACAATCTACCAAAGCCTAATTTCCGCTCTCCCCTGGGCTTAGTGGAGTCAAAAGGCGAACTTATCAGCCCCTCCCACTATTCTTTTGTTTGCTACGTCCCAGATTTTGAGACGCACGTGACTAGACCATAACAGGGTCTCTCTCTCTCTCTCTCTCTCTCTCTCTCTCTCTCTCTCGCTCGCTCCGGGGGACGGGAAGAAGAGAGACCCTGGGAACGAGGTTGCTTGCCAAGTAAATCCACGTGCAACACCAGTTCATTGAGACATGCCATTAAGAGACAGCGCGTCACGTAAGCCAAAAATAGACTGGACACTAAGAAATAACTCCGACGGAGTTGGTAACTAGTACGATAAGTGCGCCTGCTTGTTATAGCCAAATTGCGGGAAATTGAAATTCCTGAATAAAATAAACCGGTTCGGTTTCTGGATTTGCCAGATAAACCCTTGAATGATCCTGACTTTTTCATTGTTCATCTAATGGAAATGAATCCTTCTAATGCAATTCACAGAAAAGAAATGCCCCACGCCTTCAAGGCGGAGATGGAGTGGTTTGGGAAAGGCTTTCATCAGCCAAAAACTAAGCGTGAGATATCCGCAACAACTATTGATTTATTTCAAGACATGATATGGGATAAACCCTTCGACGATCTTCTACCTACTTACGGTGAAGTAGAATTCGGTATGTTGATAAGAACTACACAAGGTGTAATAAACATTGATTCAAAAGAATTACTCGTGCAGTGTACCAAAAACATTTCGTCGGTTTGAAACGATTTGTTTGTCTGTTAGTTGTTGCTGTTGTTGTTAATATTGTAAGGAAAGTGAGCAGCGTGTTCTTACTTTAAATATTCTTAGAGCGCTGGATTCCATGTTTTCCTCAAGGCATGTTTTTCTCGTGAAACAATCTTGTGTCATTTCTTTGTATACAGGAGCGGCTTTTTTAAGCAAAAAGTAAACCGATATCTGACGATATCTAAATTTAAAATAGTTTGTGTTCGTTTAGCACTGATGTTGCACTAAGCGACAGGCGCTCTTGTTTATCGAAACCAGACTTCCCCTTCCAAGTACCTTCCAGTCTATTTTCGGCTTGGGTGACACACAGTCTCTCATGGCATGTTTCAATAAGCAAGTTCTCACAATCCCCTCGACTTTCGTGGGGAATGCCTCCATTTATTTCCATGGATCTCTTCAACGGATATTTCAAAAATGTCTCTACCTCGCCATTTCAGAGTTGCTTGTTCAGATTAGTGAACCTTATTTCCTTTCCAGCAAACCAACGGCAAAATGAAGAGAGGCCAAGGAATTGAAGTCGTTTAGAAATCCCGCCAAACAAAATGGCCGCCGATGATGACCATGTGAGCTAGTCACGTGAACTTGGCAGAGCTCGTTCCAGGAAGATTAAATGGAATTTCGCAGTTTAAATCAAACACGAATTCGCAAGTTTACATAAAATTAAAGTTTAAATTGAAATGATTAAAAAGGATTAAATCAAACTTTGGCAATTTATAAAAATATTTCAATAAGGTTTAAAAGACATTTTAAAAGTTTAAATTTAAATGGAAAAAAGATTAAATAAAAAATTTAAACTAGTATTGAATAGATTTAAATAGTGTAAATAACAATTCGTTTTAAATTTAAATAAATTTTGGACACGAAGTTTAAATTCAAAAGTAAAAAAGTTTAAATCAAATATAAATCAACAAGGATCAAATATTGCTAAATATGGGCAGGCATAGTCTAGTGTCCTGCAGGGCCTTCTCTCATCGGTCAGTACAAAATATGGACTATGGACTGTGGACTGTGGACCGCGGACTGTGGAGAGCGGACTGGTTATAAAACACGGACCGCGTATAAAATGCGGACTGTGGATTATGCACAAAAAGAAAGCAACAGGCCCACCACACGGTCACATGTTTCAACAAGATTCAACAGATTTATTTCTGAAGTCCCCCTGACATGGAAACAATAGGAAAGTGGGAGTATATAGATGTTATTGGACTAGCATGTTGTCCTTACTGGGAAAATACTGGTCGAGTTCCTTTTCTTGCAAGTTTATAGACCGATCCTGAAAGGCGAGGTCCATAAACTTGCAAAAACAACGAGACCAATATTTTCCCAGTACGGACCGAACAAGGTAGTTCAATTAGGTTTATAATATATTGCTGGGCTCTCTTGCGCAGGGTTTTTCATTCTTTCTCCGTCACTTGCTCTTCGCCTGCT
>BLFK01000998.1:1336274-1343774 GCA_014634185.1 Astreopora myriophthalma | reverse complement strand
GTAGTCTTGCAATAATACCAATGGTTTTACTTATTTTTTGTTATATAGGAAATATGGTATTTCCAGGTAAGATTCGAATCAATCAATACGCCAAGATATTTTATATATCGAGAGGGTATATTTTATATGTCGAGAGGGACAAACTCATTAGTATAATTATCGAATATCTTGAGGAAGACTTTATGGTCAAGTTTCTTCTGATAAGGATGACAGATTACAAAGATCGACTTTTTAGCATTTAAGACTTAAGACTTAAAACGCCATCTGAAAACATAACTTCCAGGTACAGAATTGGCATCAAAGCCGTTAAAGTTAAGACAAAGAATGGAAAATTCATCGTCTTGCACTCACGTCCTACACAAAACTTCAAATTTGGTCTTTTCACGTCGTTGTTAAGCCGAGAACGGCAAAGAAATGTACCAGAACGAGAAACGCACGTGCAGAACGTGCGCAGCCATTGTTTTTGCTCATGAAATCTTTTTTTGTGGCGTTGTCGTTGTCGTCGACGTCGTCGTTGCGTAAGCTCCCTAATATAAAGGCCCCAGCACGGACCCTTGAAGGACGCCACAGGTAGTAGCGAGTTTAGTAGATATAAAAATATAATCTCATATAATAATTTATCCCATGCCATTGAGAATACAGCCAATCAGAAAGCTAGAAACCCGTTGCATATTCTGCGGTATGCAAAGGGTAGTATTCCACGAAAAAATCCCGGCGTTCCTCGCGGCCTACAAAGGCTTTTATACATTTAATGAGCAGTAACTATTTATATGTTTTTATTTTTTTAAAATCAAAATTATGTACTTTCAAGAAACGTTGCCATTCTGTTGAATATTTTTTAACTTAATTTATTTCCCTATTAAAGTATTGAAGAGTGACGTTTTGTGGTAATTCAATGAGTGGCATGGGATAAATTAGTTATGCAAAGCTTTCTCGTGGTATATCGTGAATATCCCACTCGTGACTTGATTTTTCTTTGTATACACACTCGCCTAAAGGCTCGTGTGTATACTAAGAAAAATCAAGTCACCCGTGGGATATTTCACGGTATACCACTCGAAAGCATTGCCGCCGTGAGGGGACACAAGTGAAGTTGACTGTAAGTACGACTTCACACAGAGATTTAATCTCTGTGGTTCCGGAAGGTGTCTGTAATCTCATTAAATATGCCATACAATGAATGGCTCATCTTATTCTCCCTTCACTCTCTGCGATCTGGACAATGTTTCGTAATTTGGTCCAAAATTCCCGCGCTGCCTTTCAGTATTACTCCTCATATCACAAGGTCAAGATGGAGCCTAGAAATTCATCCTTCCTCGCGCGTCACCATAACAGGTCCGCTATTCGCGTCAAAAAACTGGTACGTGTTGAGTACTTAAGTGTGTGGTATGATTCCAGTTCAGTTTTTTAAGAAGTCGGCACTAGTGTGTAATTTCCCGGAGGAGTTTTCTAGTGTTCAGAGAAATCTCCTTCGGCTTGTCGATGGGACGTCTGTGAAAGGAAAAGGTTCCGATGTTGAAGTTGTGGCCTCCACGTTTGGTCTTGTCGCGATTTTCCTTCGCCAAAAGCGAAATGCTAACGCAGACGATGGAACTGCCTTCACACTGCTGAAGGGATTTTTAAATGGCTTGGATTTGAGCGTCATTTCTTGTGGTGAAGATATCGGGAATGCTGGCGCTGGTCGACCACGTGCCGCTCGGCGACTCGCGATGCCTTCCAGCCCACAGCCGTCGGAATCATTGATGATCCCACCAAGTAGTGGTATTAAGGCGGGCGAAGTTTTTTCGCCCAATATGAAGGAAATCAGCGGATGTAAAGACCTCCACACGCTGGAGAAGTCTTTGCTTCTCAAGCAACGGAGTGACAACACAGCCAATAATTTAATTTTAAATCGGGTCACTTTTTGCCAGTCCCGTGTTGATGTAAACAAATTACCATTACCTTTCTCATTGCCTGCTGTTTTGTTGAATTTCAATCAAAGAACTTCAGATTGAAAATATTTTCCATAAGTCTATTGTCAGTGTTTCTAAGTGCAGCACCCAGAGGTTTCGTCCGAGTGCGCTTTTGGACTTGGAACAGGCAACTCTTGTAGGTAAATATTTATTCGACAGCATTGTTAATAACTCTGCATGGACACACTGGACTAATCTACTAACAGTAATGTACTGGGGGGTGGCACGCCTCATAAAGTTCAACGAAACATAAGAGTACTAATCATAAGGCCATCGTCCATGTAACGTTTTATCATCTGAACTGGCGGGTGGCCCACCTTACACAGTTCAGTGTAACATAAGAGTATTAATCATAAGGCCATCGTCCATGTAATGTTTTATCTTCTGAACTGGCGGGTGGCCCACCTTACACAGTTCAATGTAACATAAGAGTACTAATCATAAGGCCATCATCCATGTAACGTTTTATCATCTGAACTGGCGGGTGGCCCACCTTACACAGTTCAGTGTAACATAAGAGTACTAATCATAAGGCCATCACTGATCCATGTAGCGTTTTATCTTCTGAACTGGCGGATCTGCAGAAACGTATTCAAGATGTTCTGGGTTTAGTTCTTTAAGATCTGTTTTAGATTCCTCAGTTACACGTTGCTTTTTAATTCGACCAAAATTCCGATTACAGTTTACAGTTTCTGATTGTGGTGGTGGACGTTTACGGCGGTGGGAAAACTGAATTTACATTGCCATCTCGTGCAATCTGCAACATTAAAGCTCCTCTTGAACACGTTTTCATTTTCAAATGCTTCTCTGGTTTTTGCCACATGGCCTTTAAAATATGAGGTTGCTTGAGATCTTTTGGAAAAGAACTGCACTTTGGAGAAGGAGTGGAAGGCTTCCGAAGTCCATCTGAGGCACTAGTTTCTTCAGCGGTCGCCGCTTCCGGTAGTACAGTGGTCTCGGTAGAATTTACTTGTCTCTCTTCCAAAAGCTTGTCCGGTTTATTTAAATGGGCCTCTTAAACGTGACATTGCTTGGCATCTATTGAGAGAGCACTGTACTTTGCAGAAGACGAGGAAGTTTTCATTTGTTCACTTGTGGCGCCATGTGCTCGAAATGAGGCTTCTTGTCTTGTCAGTTTCGTAGTCTCAGCTGACTCTTGTTGCCGCTCACGCATCTTTCGTCTTTTTCGACATTCCTTCCTTTGCTTTAGTTTTTCTTCGCGAGAGTTTTCACGTGAATAAATGATCCGCTTTGAGTCCTTAGAATTACCTTCAATCCGCAATCCAGATATCAATAGACCCGATTGAGTCGTTTCACGAATACGGGACGATGAACCGGCAAGATGACTCAAATCAGTAACCCGTAATTATTCGCGTGTGTAAAGGAAAATTGAGATGAGTTGATCACAACTTGATGACATGGATAATTCGGCCATCTCTGGTTTACTTTCAGTACATGAACATTTCTGTGACATTTTTGTGTCAGAATTAAGGATTATGACACGTCGCCTGAACGTACGTGAAGAAACCTGGGGTTTTGTCGGCAAAAAACCGTAGAAGATTCTTCTAACGTTTTGTATGGGGTACTTGCAGTTGGCCCTCGCTGTGTCCCCTCATATATACAAATGAGTTGTGATTCAAAGATTCATGATGCATTAAAGGATGCGCATGAATTATTTTGTACATTTTGTAATGAACAATTAGAGGATGTTAAAAATATGAGAGATGATGAACAACGTTGTGAGAATAAGAACTTGATAAATGATGATGAAATGAATGTCTGTCAAAACTGTGGTGTGGTAGATTCATGACTTAGCGAGTGGTTACATTTGTTATCATGAAAATAAATATAGGATAAGAAGGAAATCGGTATATCATCGAAAGTACATATACAAAATACAATTATGGATATATGTAGATATGTCGAATATTTGAGGAAATAAAAATAATTATTTCCTAAGTAAATGGTAATCGTAAATGGATGATAAATATAAAGTTCATTTTAAGAGAAGTGTTTAAAATGTTAAAATTAACGTGCAATAACATTCTAATAACACAATCAAAAAGGACATTGGCCTTTTATAACGAACATTGGGAGATGCAATTGCTAATTAGTGATAAGATTCAATCAATTATTGATGAGTAAAAATTTTATCATATTTTCATAATAATTGATCGACAATGGCTTAATTGTCTGTAACATAATTGTCTATATTATTCATTAATACGGAGAGATGAAACATTATTATCACCTGTTCTCAACATATTTTCTATTTGAATGAGTAAGCGTTGATAACTTTGGTAAGCGTAAATACAATTTTGCATTTTTAAATCTAAATTTTTGTGTTTCGTGTACCCTGAATTAATTAAGATAAGTGCTTATAGCAATCATCGAAACACCATGAGTTGAAATAGCTGATGTTACACCACCGGCACTAAAAATTATGGAAAAAGAATTACCTATTAATTTCTATCTTTTATTTAACAAATAAAGAAGCCTAAGCCGTGTATTACACTGTGATAAAACACGATGGGCATTTGAGAACACGAGGGAAATATAGACAACACGAGCCGCAGGCGAGTGTTGTCTACATTTCTCGAGTAGGGGTAATGTGGCGAAAAACAATAAAACACGCTTTTTCTGTTTTATACTCTGATAAAACATGGGTTTTTGACCAATCAGAGCGCGCGTAGGATCCTATCTATATTATAAATCGCTTTGTCGCTTGTTTATAAGCCCAACATTTTCGATATGTTCTGTAGTACTCTTTCAGCTCTTCAATTTGATCTTCTGACCTGTCTGAAATATGATTCCAATCGAATGTTTTGTTTTCACATTAACCATATATTTATGTCAGATTTCTAATTTAGGTCGCCTGATACAATATATCAGACCAAGTGTTTGTCCACCAAGAGGGTTTTTATGCATAATGGATTGTCAATCGTGGAGATAACATATAACAAGACGCCTTCAGGCGTTGACGCGGATGCATAACCTCAAGTCACTGTGAAGGCATTCGCAGGGGAGGGTCTGGTTGTAAAAAAAGGTAAATGAATCAGAGTAGTGAGAATAAAACCCCCTAAAAGAGAGCAGGCAAAGAATACAATGTTACTATACGGTAATATTTCCCAAGGTGGCCCTATTAAAGTGGTGTTTTCAAATTAATTCAAGTTGATAGATTGGAAAACCACAATGCGCGCAATGGCCGTTTTTATGCTAGAGACGTTAAAGTCGTCAAGACGCATTTGACGTCTGAGAGGTTAAAGCCGTCTGGTGTAAAGACGGGACGCAGTAGACAAACTAACGGACAAAAACAAGATTTTTCGAAAAATAGGCTAGGTTCTATTCTCGAAAGGCACTGGGCACGAGCAAACTCGGCAGCAAAGAAACGTTAGCTGACGAATACATGAGCAAATAAACGTAGTGCAATTGCAGCTTCTCAAATTTATGTCTCAACGCCCCCTAGAAGAAAAGACGCAAATATTTTTGTAAGAAAAATCAGTCTAGGGATCAGCATTTTCTAGCGATAGACGAGGAACTAGATGCAGCCTCGGCACATGGCTTGTTTGTCGTGTCGACCAAGAGAGCAAGGAAATAAAAGGCAGACGCATTTAACGTCCGACAAATTTAACGTCTTGTTTGAAGTGCGTCGTTGAGACGCACTTAACAGACGACTTTAACGTCTCAGACGTTAAATGCGTCTAGTACAAAACGGGACGCCCTAACTGGGACGCATTTAGCCCTGAGTCCTTTGTTCATCTGCACTTCGTTCCTTCCTTGCTCTCTAGGTCGACACGACAAACAAGCCATGTGCCGGGGCTACATCTAGTTCCTCGTCCATCGCAAGAAAATGCTGATCCCTAGACTGATTTTTCTTACAAAAATATTTGCATCTTTCCTTCTAGGGGACGTCAAGACATAAATTTGAGAAGCTGCAATTGCACCACGTTTATTTGCTCATGTATTTGTGTGCTAACGTTTCTTTGCTGCCGAGTTTGCTCGTGCCCAGTGCCTTTCGAGAATAGAACCTAGTCTATTTTTAGAAAAATATTGTTGTTAGTTTGTCTACTTTCATGCGTCCCGTCTTTACCAGACAGCTTTAACCTCTCAGACATCAAATGCGTCTTTAACGTCTCTAGCATAAAAACGGCCATTTTCTTCAGTTAGCGTAAAACTCATTGGACCGTCTTCTCAAAGATTATACGACCCAGTTTTACCTTTTCCGTGTAAAAGAATTGCTTTCACACGTAATACGAATGAATGACAATTTCACTGAGCAGTTATAGTTTTCCAAAGAACAAAATGTAAATAAACGTCAATATTACGCAAACGGTCGACCCAAATATAAAATATCTGACAATTTAAATCTTGGGTTCTACTGAACGTACGACCTTTGTTCGAAATCGCGCTTCAAGATAAAATTCAGCTCGTTAAAATATTACAATTTTTTCTGACGCGCTAGGCAAATGTGAACAGAAACAAGAGTGATATTCCGCTCAATTGAAACTTAATTTGCAGTGTAAATATCTGTCAAATACTTTTGAGTATGTACACTGTTTTTGTATTTAACTTGGAAAACTGATTCGACTGTCTTCTGGGATATAATACGACACAATTTACAAAAATTCTACTTTTAATACGAATGAATCACGTTAATCTCAGTGAAGAGTTATTTGTCCACAGAATGTAAACAAACGTCAAAGTTACGCAAATTGTCGGCCGGGCCCGGATGTACAATGTCCAACAATTTATATTTCGGCTTCTACTTAACTTACAAACTTCGTTCCATTAAAACCGTTTCGAACCGCTGGGCAAATGTGAACAGAAATTAGCTGATCAGCAAAAAGAATTCCTCTGCACGCATGAAATTGACAACTGCATTCCTCCCGAGAACTACTGTAACCACAAAAAAAAAATTACATGATTGCACACGCGACTCGCTCTAAAAGATTCAATAAACAAACTCGAACGAAGACCATATTGCAAAATGTAATGGAACAAGTACCTCACACCGGTTGGTTAGTGAAGTCGTTCAAATTCGTTCGATTATTCAAAGTACTGATAAATTCAACGACAGTTAACGAAGTGAAGCAAATACTATACAATACCTTCTCCTACGTACAGATTTCCGCAGTTCAGAGCGTTTCGGTTAGGTGCCCTTCTAGTCGACTCAGCACTTCAGTATTTTTCACTCAGATATCGATACGATTCAAAGTATCGCACACCATTTCAAACTCGTAACAACTGCATACAAACACTCCGATCCGCGCTCGAAACAACGTGTTCACACAAAACTTCGTTAAATGACTCCAAAACATGACCAAAATGTTTATCCACAAACTGTACGGAGTTCGCGAGATGCAAAATTAATACCTCTATATATTGCCGCGATGTCTTCATCACCAAATGAGAGGGTGTGGCTTCGAGCTTGATATTACAGTGGATACCATTGGCCAAAACATCAGACTAGCCAATCAGAACAAGCGTTGCAATTTGCGACTACGATGAACAAAACGGAGAATCAACGCAAATTTTACTACAGATGCCC
>BLFK01000998.1:1298774-1326274 GCA_014634185.1 Astreopora myriophthalma | reverse complement strand
TATCTTGTTCAATACTGACATATTTGCATGTGTGTGTGCATGTGTTAATGTGCTAGGTTTTTTTTATTGTTATTTATGAATAACAAAGCCGTTATAGAATAAAGTAAGTCTTGTTCAAGGGCTATAATTAGTTCTACTATAATGTGCCCTTCTCCATTCTAAATTTTCTTGCCAACCTTATATACATGTAGTTTAAACAACTTTCTATCAACTAACTACTTTTGTATAACTGATGTATAACTGATGGAAAATTACGTAAATATCTAAACACACTTTATTTTTTGTAAACATATGCTTATCCATAAATCAGATCAATAATGTAGATCCAAATAATGGATTGTAGTATAGAGGTTGGGGTTGTATCACGACAGTTTTTGCAAAACTGGCCTGGTACCTCCAACCTCTATACTACTTCCTTCCAGTTGGGTTTCTTAGCATTGTTCCGTTTATTTGAATTGTTCTCTCTAAACACGAGTAGACTTTCATATACCGGACTATTATGGCGGATGACAAAACAACCATTGTTATTCCAATTAGGCCTTGCTAATTAGGTATTGTTATGTTCGCTTTGTTCTTTTGTTTTATGGACATTAATTACTTTGGATCCGGTATATGAAAGACCAGCCCTAAACAATTGGCCCCACAAGCTTGAAGTTTTCAATGTCACAGTGTATAAATAAAGGTTATTTACTTGCTTTTACTTAAGCCAAAAAACTTGGGTGTTGATGATGGTCAGGGCTAGGCCATCAGCTAGCTGGGATTTCTGGCACTACAAATTACCCTTTGATAATTGATTTTCTTCATCCAGTGCTTCACGGCCAACTTACCCTTTCATGCTGTACTAATACATGTTCAATTGCCGTGAAGTAAGATCTTAAATACCCACGGCCTGCTCTCATCTGGTCTTGTAGCTCAGTCAGTAGAGCAAAGGTGATCCAACGTGAAGGTCATGGGATTCTTGAGTAGTCTTTCTGTGCCCACTAAATGCTGGCATGTGTGTATGTTAAACCCATGTTGCATGTGTTCCTCAGACATGCAAACTGTTCCAAACATTCCGCCAACTTCAATGTTAGTGGTCTGTTTCCAGAACCTAACGCTTGTTTCAGAGATATTCAAGGATTTTCATCATGAAACAAGCCCTTGATGAAGATACTGATAATGGTTGGCATGATAACTCTTCGCCTGGACATTGACAAGTGCTTAAAAGCTGCGCCTGGTGTAAATTACATGTATGACTATCTTTCGTTTGGTTGTTCCTTGTGTAATAGACTCAATAGTTCTAACAATTTATTATTTAAAGTCTTCATTCTGCTCCTAAGTGCCTGTAGAAATAACTTGTTGTCCAGTTGAAACGCCACACCTCATGTATTGACACATTAAAGGTTACAACTACAGAATGATGCGAGATCGATTGTTTGAATCCTAATTGCTTTTAGTTACACCTTAGCTGTGGCCACTTTTGGCAAGGTTGATTTTTCCTGACAAGACTTTTTCTTTTCGTTGAATGCCTATAGAAACAACGCCTTGAAACTCGTCCAAACTGTTACTCAACAAGATGCCTGGAGGCATTGATGCGAATGCATAAGCTTAAGTCACTGTGAAGGAAGGCATTCGCTGGGGAGTGTCTGGTTGTAAAAAGGCAAGTGAATCAGTGTTGTGAGGATAAAACCCCTAATAGATAACAGGCAAAGAATACAATGTTACTGTACGGTAATTGGAGAATTTTGGGATTCCAAAATCAACAACAAAAATATTTACCAAGGTAGCCCTAAGAGGTGTTTTCAAATCAAATGAAAATGCTTCAAGTTCAAGTTGAAAGATTGGAATACCACGATGTGAGCAGTTTGAACAGATGCTACAACATATTTTCTTCAGTTAACAGCTGAGTTAAGTGTAAAACTCATCGGACTATCTTCTGAAAGATCACACAACACAGTTTTCCTTCTTCCATGTAAAAAAATTGCAACTGCAACATTGCCAGAAATGTAGAACCACCACATTCACAATGTAATTAACTGGCCACTTTATTACAAGATTCACTTACTCTTATACAACATGATTTGCATGAATGCCTACCCAAATACTTACATGCACGGACACAAATTCACACAACACAATCAACACTTTTAAACACTACACAACACTACAAGAAAAACCACACTTACATGGCCAAGTTGTTTTACAGCTCCTATGGGGTCCTCGATGTTCTGTTCAAGTAGTGATACCTCTTTCTCTGTAAAAGCAGGCTCCTGTAACAGAACCAGTCTTAAGGACAGTGCGTCCTGAGCCCTTGATGGCAATAAGAAACCTACTTTGGGGGTGTTTATTCGAGAATAAAGCTAACCAAGATAGAGTCCCTTCGCAACTGTTCGATAATGATGATTGATGAAATCGCCAAATCATGTCAAGAACCAAATAAGTAAACGTGCGACATGCTTCTGTTCCTGTTGCATCATAATGTCTTCTGGGATCAATTAGTGAATGGAACAATGCAAATGACTTCAACCTGCTTACGATATATAAAAAATCACATCAACAGCGAAACCATTCACTTGTCTGTCCTCTAATAGACTGATTATGGGTAAAGAGCAATCTGGCCAAATGAACAGAGAATTGAGCACATCACAATAAATAATATTAAATGAGACAAAACTAAAGGTGTCAAAACATCAGGATTTCTCAGAGGGACTGAACAGTGCTTTGGTTGATTCTACTTACCCCTAGCTCACCAAGCCAAGTCCAGAGCAATCGACTCAGGATCCACGGATCACTGTCACTGCAAACTTCTTCCCAGCAATCTGAACTGTTTAGTTTCCTCTAGGGAAACAATGGTTAGTTATGAGATGCTACAAATTATTCATTCAAACCGACATGTCAAAATAGGAAGGTGATTATGCTGGCCCAAAGTCAAGACTGAGTTGAGGAGACAGCTGCGACTTGGTGCGATTTGAAACCGCATGCACTCAGACTGGAATGTGCACAAGTTACCACTACGTCACACCGCCAATTCAGTTCAAATTATAGAAGGAAATATTAGTACAAATTGCTGCCATGTGATGTCGCCAACTTGGGAAATAAATTGAAAATGCAAAAGCTGCCAAAATTCTTATTTTCACAGGGTAAACATATTCTGGACATACAGTACATATAGTTCTTTGCATCTTCTAAACTTGATAAGAGTCTTCTCAGTTTAAAAGTCACTTTGATTTCCCAGTTTCAACTTACATGACATGCTAGTTGGCTATCTTTGATCAGGTAATTGGCCACAGTGTAGGCCACCTGTTTTCTTAAGTGTGCCCAGGAAGTGCATCAGTGCTAAACAACTTCACTCTTGAATAACGACAGCATCATTAATGTTGAAAATTAATCCTGAAATTCTTGTAAAGTTAGCTTTGTTTTACTGTTCTGTTCAGAGTATACCCATGTTTTCTAATTTAAGCCACTGACTTACCTTCACTCTATCGACTCGATTGTTCACGCTGCTATCAGCGCATGCGCTTGAAGCCAGGCATTTGGCAACCTGGATTCTGTCATTGGTTGTTGTCTGTGCTGCATTCTGCTTTAACGAATTGGAGAAACTCCTCGCTGCTGTTCCATCTCTTTCTGTTGCATCAACACTGAAGTTAGCATCTATGCTGCGCAGATGTTTTCCCTTACCTTTTTTCCTCCTATTTGGCCTTCTATTTGTAAGGTTAATTGGTTCTAGTTTAACAGTATGAACTGGAGGTACAATGGGCTTCCGATCTGAAAGCCTTGCGTCACAGCTGTACATACAATTAGAATCTGAAGCACGCCTTCCATGGATATCACTCTTCGAATGCTTTAAAAGATCCAAAGGCAAATGGTCTTCACAACGTTCAATGTTTTGTCCTGCATTAATATCTTCAACTACATCCAAGCTTTGCACATATTGCATTGCCGACATGTGAACCGATGGAACGCTAGAGTCAACATAGGGATTGTGTTTTAAAGCATTTACAATATCCTCTGAGATAGAGGGCTCAATACCATCTCCAGCCACAGAGTCATTTGTAGCGTCACTGTCATCCACTTCGGCAAACACAGCTTTAACCTCCTGGAAGAGAGTCATTGTTAAAGGGCTGTCCTCAGTCTTCACTGCTGCTACTTCCAGCAAGCGACAACAACACACATACACCAGCTAAAAGAAGTAGTAAAGTAAAAATGCTTATCAATCACTGAAGGGAACATCACGAAAGTTTGCATCTCCTTCAAGAGAAACAGCATTGTGTACTAAATCACAATCCTCGTCCAATGTAAAGCCAAACAGGTTCAAGATACACATTCGTACCTGTGCAACTGATGGGCTCCAGTTAGCACAAACGTTAAGGTCTAACTGTTCCTCCCTCCCTTGCGCTGTCATGGGTGCCAAGTGAGAGGGGTAACGAAGGAAATAAATGCAATATTCACCAAGGTATGTTACCACAGCCGGGTACAAACCCTGAAACACAGACTATTTTCCACTGGTGATTTACTACAGAAACTTACAATATTGGTATGTGTTTCTGGAAATGTAATCTAATCTAATTAAATAATAACGATAAGAATAATCATAAGAAAGACAATAATGATAATAATCATTATCATTATTATGATAAATATCGACCTATACCATTACATTTTTTCCTTTATCGATCTGAAGCTGGCTTGTGATTCCACACCAACAAGTAAACAAACATACATGCAGGTGTGGCCGGCTATTTTCTTCGCTATTCATTAAGATCTGCGGACTTTTTGTGGCAGTTTGTGTTTCCTACATAACCCCAATAAATTGTTATGTTAACTGAGCATTCAAATTGTGGAGTTTGATGGTGCATGCCTATTCTTGTCAAGAAGCGATGAGTACCCAGCGCCGCAGAATCGAATGCGAAAGACCAAATGTATGCAAAGCCTTAAACCGCCTGCGGTGATGGCACGTCATCATTCCTTTAACTTCACTTTATGCCATCTGAAACGTCTGATACACTGCACCAACGTCTCCCGTGAGACACTTTTGAATCTTCTTCATGTACTTCTTCGTGTAGTCTAAACATCACTCGACCTCATGGTGAGATTCGCACAATTCTTTTTCATTTTTCTTTCACACAATTTGATAACGACTTGCGAACAGGTTCCAGTTGGTCATTCAACACTCCTTTTCCCCATCATGATAATTGTTCCTGCGCATACGCACATCCACCCGTAATAAGTAAAGACGTGAAATGTAACTTTAAATACAAGGCGAGTTGGAGGGTTACTTCAAAATGTTCAGTTCAAGAAATGAACCTTTCATACTTTTTTCCGGCATTGCTGCCGGTCCATGCTGTTGCATGCTCAGAGCTGCTGCATTGGAAACAGCTAAATTTCGTTAATTTCCCGTGATACACTCTCTGGATCAATGAGATACTAGAAGAAGACAACTTTGACACTTGGTATATGATACATAACTTTCTTGCCGGATTTGTGTATAAGCTGGTGTCACAGCAAATTTGCCCCCNNNCCCCCCCCCCCCCCCGTCCAGAACTCTGCAGTGGGGATATGGACCCCCCTGGAAACAAGCATTCTATTGAGTAAGGTAATACAATTCCTTTGCAAATTATTTTGGGAGTTGTTAAAAAGGCAAAATTAAAATATCGAGGCAGTATTTTCCTTTTCAAATGATCTTTAAGTGTAGAAAAGAACCTACAACGCTACACACCAGAATTAAAGCCAGTTTTTTAAAAAAGTACTTTTACGTGACCAAATGAGAAAATGGTAATTGCCTGTAATTTTATAGTAAATTTTGAAAACTTGACGTCTTAGAGCACTACAGTTGTTACATTTTTTGAAGCCGTTTTGATGGTGGTCTACAGACTTTGCAAAGCCATTCTCCCTCCGGCTCCTCGTTTAGTTCAACGGAGCCCATGTGAAACCACTCAAGGCATAATTCACATTTGATCATGTTATCATAGAAAACAAGATTTTTAAATCTTAATGTGCTTTAAACAACTCTCACCGTTCTCTGTGCTTTATGGTAATGGTCAAGTTTCCCAATCCAAAATCTAACACTGCCTTGACACTTTATAAGCAAATAACAGTTAAGTAAGCTGTAATGAGAGGGGGGTGTCCAAATCCGCTAGCGGACTTGGTCCCCGGGGGTCCACATTCATTAGCAGATTTGGACCCCAGCTTTGCGCTGTTCACAGAAGATGCAATGTCAGTACCCACGCATAGTGACCTTGGGGATATGTTTAAGGTTCCGTGCTTCCATTCCATGTAAGAGATGCCTCTGACGCCTCAAGTACTGCTGCAAGGTAAACCTTTTGGCACTGGCAGCACTGAGAAAATAAACACAATTTTGTTGTTGCTTATTTCCCCCTATTCCATTATATATATATTGTCCAGCATACTCTACAAAAGGAGATTTCCTTATGACAGACTCAAAACAAGTAGCAAGCAAATTAATAGTAAGTATTGCAGTCCACTTCCGAGTTAATTTTAGCTTCTCATTCAAGGCGAATCTAAGCGCAAAGTCCTTTGGGAAATTGGTTGCAAATAATATGTTAAAATTAAGTAAAACTAATTACCAACATCTATCCTTGCGCTTGGACTTGCTTTGAAAAGGAGGCTGTTCAAAGTGAACTCAGAAATGGCCTATTCCATGCCTACAGTTGTACATCATGCATCATTTTTTTTAGAAAACGAAACAAGCCAAGGCGCCTGGCTTAATTTGGATTTCACGACCAAATTGTCAATCTGGCTCCTTTTTTAGAACCCTGAACGGCAGTTATTTGGGTGCAGTTGTCAGCCAGTGCTCCTCCCTGGGGACTGTGAGTGTGTTGCATGACAAGCCAAGGAGACCACCATCATCAGGTTACTGCAGGGTACACTTAGACTCTTAATATTTGGGCAATCAGGAATGTTGCAAATAACCAGAATGCACAAGATGAGTTTTTGTTAACTGTACCCATGATGTTTCCTTTGAACAATGAAGCCCTGTTTCTTCAAATGACAGGCTCCATCAGGTGGTGACTAAATTATACCCGGGAAATTATATAATCAATTGTCCACGGAGGAAATAACATTGAAGTGCCTGTCGGGAAGCAAATGTGAGGTCAATGTTCAATTGCTTTTAAATTATTTTGGTGCCAGTCACCCAACTAGTTTAGCTTTAAAGTTATTTTGGGTGACCAGTTACTGTATTCGTATTTATTTTCATGTCTTATTGTTCAAATGTAGTATTTGTTAGACTTTACAGTACAAATAAAGGTTGTTGCTCTTGTATCGAGTGGCAAATCGCCTTACCATGATGGAAATACAACCCAGAGATGATGTAGAAAGTTTGTGAAATCAGTGACACATTGAATCTGACCTCGGGTCTGAATTGCTCTAGGCCTGCAATCATCATCAATAGAATCAAATCAACTACTTCATGCAGGAATTTTTTGTGGGACAGATCCTTCCAAATATAGAGTATTAAAACCAAGATCCCCAAAAATGTTATTATAGCTGGAAATAGTAATTCCACAAAGCTTTACTAAAGTATAGAAAATAACAAGATGAATATTAATTACCAATTCTGCAGTTAGTTTACCTGGAAATGCCCTTTGAGTTTTACTTCCAAAATTCATGCTGTTAGTACACACTAATTTTGTTATTAGCATTCAGTTTGATTCTCTCATTTCTTTTACAACTCAAACCTAGAGCCTACAATTATGCTGTTTTTGTGGGATTTACTTTTTTTTCAGATTGTGTATCTGCCAGAGGTTCTCAGTATTTTCTCACCATAACTCACATTAGTTTATTCCACAGTAGTACAATGTTGTCTGATAAATTTAGAAATCAGTTTGGCTAAGCAAATAAGGCATGAAGCCGCCTGCCTGAGAGAAAGCCCCAGAAGACAGGGTATGGGAATTTGTATTGAAGAAACAAAATGAATTCAAATTTTGAAATCAAAACATGAAAAATACAGCACCTGTTTGCCCTTACTCGGTGTATTGCCTGTCAAGAAAATTCATTAGCACAGTAAGACTGGTTCCATTTGGGCGTATTTTGCCTTCACATTATTATAATGTTAAAATACCACAGATACTAGTAATGCCTACACAAGGAACTAAACTAAAAACTCGTAACTCTGCCAACAGCTTGTTCTTCCATGTGATGGTTTTATTAATTAATAACTAGTACAACAGAACTGATGTCCATGTAATCATGACCATGCAAATCACCCTTAATTCTTTAGCTCCAAAAAGACTAGAATGATGACTGGCTCAAGTTGTTTAATGGTGGGATTAAACATCCAGCTGTGCTAATAATTTATGTGAAAACACTTAGGCTTAGTACATAAACGTACAAAACGAGAGCAAAATTAATGTCCACTGGATAAAGTTATTGGTCCTTGAAAAACCAGAGCCTAGTCAAAAGGAGTACAGATTTAAGGTTACTACGGACGCACAGTCTATGAAAGAAATGTTGGCACTAATGCAGACAATTTTGGGACTAAATCGATATGCTAAAGTCAAACACAGTACCCACACTTCTAACTTGTATTAATTAAACTATTTTATTAATCACAGGGTAATTAGGGTAATCAAAATATCAATCACAGACCTCTTCTGCTTCTATTCTCTCAGAAAACACAAGATAGCAAGCAATGAGAACCCCAGTCCTACCTGAAAATTAGGAAAATTAATTTTGTATGATTGCATTCATGTAGACTTATGTCCTTTTTCCTTTTCAACTAACTGCAATTACCTCATTTCGAGAAAAAAATTAATATTCTTTTTTCTTGGCTGCACTTCTTTCAATGCATTTATTACCAAAAGAGTATGCTGACCCCTGTCCATAGGATCATTTCATATTTCTAGACTACAAAAAAAAAACTTTTTACGTGTCTTGAATATGATTACATTCCCTTTGCAAGAACACTAGAAATCAAATCAGCTCAAATGCTGGCGTCTGGTAAAAGGCAAAACCGCAGTACCAGAGTAGGGAACCAACAATGATATGATGCAGTTTATCATAAACAACAGGACAGACACATACAAAACTGATCAGAACTGTTAAATTTTATAGAAAGCAAAAACTAACCAAGACCAGCATGACAGTGCACGGCAGCCTAAAGGATGAAAAAAAAATGGCTGGTGTTGATGACAAATATTATCATGATGATCGGTGCTATTAATGCTTGAAATACAAATAAAGAGCACACCAGCAATCATCTGCACTGTACTGAGGTTCACATCTGCACAAAAGATCATGCTAAAATTATCAACTTTCTTTCATTTAAATACTGTACATATCCAGCATATATGTTGCACGTAATTTTTAATTTTTGTTCATTTTGATTTGATGGGTTCATTTTTTATGAACTTGATAATTTATCTTAACGTTTATAACCAGGTATTTTTTTCTATACTTAGTTTTATATCATCCAGTGACAAGGATTACTGGTTGGGCCTACAAATTGATTTAAAATGGTTAGATTTTAAGTTGGGGTTGTGGATACATAGCATTGTATCTATCATTCTATCTACATGTATCTATCATTAGCATCTAATGTGTATATATCATTGGGCAAAAATTAAGTATTGGTGGAGGTGAGTGTGGCACTAAAACAAGAATAAATTCAAGTAAAATGACAGAATCTGCAAGGACTCTTAATCTGATGGTAGCTGGTTTAAACCGCAATGGGTCAAAGGTAAGTTTCTTCTTTCTCACATTCTCATGAGTTGGGTTTCTACTAACAATAGAAGATAAGGGAAATGACAGGAAGAAGATGAAAAGTACAAAAAAAGAAAGGAAAAAACTAAGAAAAACAAGCAAAATCTGTTTTTTAACAGTTGAGACCACACCAAACGAAAATTACCTGGTTAAAAACAAAAAAAAATACGCACCTTGCAAAAAAAATACCTATCCAAATTTTTAAGTACTACATACATGCACAGCTGAACCCTGCTTTACCGAAACCCGCTTAATGCGGCACCCCATAATTACCGATAGTTCTCTTTATCCCTGGGTAAAGCCCATAGTATTTATATTCTTTCTAAATTCAACCCGCTTAATACAGTCACCTGTTAATACGGACAAGGGACATCTTGCTTTGGAAAGCTTGCTCACAGGCTAACAGACACTTTTTTCCCCATCAACTAATTCTCATAGGAAGTTAACCTCACTAATACAGACACTCTTTCGTCAAATTTGTCTTTAATGAGCTTTATCTTTTGTGAAAGGACATAAAACAGTCATGCTATTGTCCACAGTGCTAACAAAAAAATGGCTACTTTGTACATTATAGACAGTTTGTTGATGTTAATATTTTGCTTTATAACTTTTGAAACTTTGCTCCAATAAAATGTGTTATGTATTTTTCACTTATTTTACACAACCCACTTAATACGGACAGCCCGTTAATACATAACGGCAAACACTATCCATGGTCCCTTCAGCGTCCGTATTAACAGGGTTCAACTGTACGATGTACAGTTTGTCTCATGAGCACTGCTCATCTATCCACTAGGCCTTTTAAGTAATTACTCTAGGCGTAGGTGGCTAGAGATATAAATCCGGGTTTGAATCTTATTTTTATTATTTTTTTTTTTCGGGTCACGATTTTCCAATCAATTATCGATTGCTATCGATATCAGTTTGAGCGGGCTTTTTAAATGAATGTACGCACTGGGATTCGAACCAGCACTCTCCTGCATCAGAGGCGATAGATAGCGATGTCCACAAGGCCATCGAGCCAACGTTGCGCGCCACAGGGAAAACCATCCATTAATACCTTCTTTACATGACCGGAAACCAGTACTTCTCCATATCCGGTTGTATTATGTGACCAGTCAGCCATCTTTAGCCAGCTCCTTTCATTGTACAATTTACTCCTGATGAAATGTCATCAAAATGCCATTGCAAAAACTTGTCAAGCATCCGATTCCCAATTTTGAGTCAAATCAATGTGTATTGTAACATTTTTAGGAGAGTACAACATTCCACAATCGGAGTTTTGTCAATGTTATCGCTATCATTGTGGAATGTTTCACTGACCAGTTTCTAAGGCCGGCTACTATTTGCTATCAGCTTTCTAGCGTAAAATTAACCATGGTTAATACTCTTTTTTAAATCGGCTAAAAGGGAGGCTAGAGTGTAGGCTACCTGTAGCGTCTTGTTTAACATTACCTTGCCTTTCGTTAGAGCAAATGACATAACCTTCACCATGTCCAGAATGGATTCTAAGGATCGTACACCATAATCATTCCTTGAGAACAAACAAGACACAAAAACATATCAATTACTAGTTGAAATAAAAAGAGTTTCTAAGAAATGGCAAACTACTTCACAGGACGTCAAAACCAAGGGGCATTCTATTGGGCCTGCTAATAAGTGGCGGTTGAGTGCCTGAGACATCCAGGAGCTTCCACCATTGCCAGCCAGCTCCTAGAGGGAGACTGCTCCAATGACTAGCAAATCCTGGCAACCGAGCCATGAGCCCCCATGCAGAAGGGAAGGCAGTCACCTGTGACACTGATGTGACACTGATATAACAGTGGAAAGTGACATAAGGGAGTTAACACTCCGGAAAAAGGCTCTCTCTTCCACCCATAAGAGAACAAATCTGTCCCTCAAATGGTGAGCATGAGGAATCGTGACACATGCACCAATGTAACAAAACCGCTGACACTGCCTGACCACAGAGGTGCTCCTTGTTGTTTAACTCCATTCAATTGCATTTAACTGCACAAATACTAAAATTTCTGGATTATACAAGTGGTTCCATTGTTTGCTATTCAACATTTCAGTCCTTGAAGTGCAGTATGCAGGAAATTTAGTCACCTAAATCGAGTTTGGTGGCCCAGATCCCACGAGTCTCCTGTAGCTCAGTGTAGCCAAACTAGCAATCAGACTTGGTCATAGGTTCAGTTCTAATTCTAATTCTAATGCCACTTTTCAACATTTCAGTCTTAGCAGTACACTGGATGTATGTCATGTCAGCTTAGTTTAATAGCCTAGCTCACACCCACAAGTTTCTTCCTGTTGTGGTAGAGTATCAGAATTAGTGAGCAGAAGGACATTCACGTACTAGGTTTAACTCCTGTTGTGTGGGTGCAAGTGCACAGCACTGGTAGTTTCCAAGTATAACCATGTCACCATTAAATAGATTTATTGACTTCATTCATTTACCAGGCTTAAAATTCACTACCTTGTTTACTAGTTATTAATAACAAAATATATACTTGTAGTCTGCAAAATGTGCAAGAAAATGCATGCAAGCAAGTCTCAACTGCCTTTGGTCTAGTTTCCGATTGGTTGAGAAACTGGTGCGATCACTGGCCAATTGGTTTGATGACACTCGCCTGAAAGATTCTCTATTTTAAAACAAGGATGATGAATTTATTAAATGGATACTGTATAAAAGATTCGTTGTCTTCCTTTTTTATAATCATGAAGATGAAAGTAAAGCATTTTAACTTACCATCCAAAGTTGTAAAAGTAAACTGAAAATTAACAAAATAAGCTTTCATTAATAATACCTTTCCACTCAAAACAATTGAGAATCAAACAAAAAAATATATATTGACTTTATTATAAAAGTTGCCGAAGATTATTCTTTTACAACATAACTTACACCAGCCAAACAATTTAAAAAAATATTAAAACACCCTTAATTACGACAAACCCAAAAACAAAAAAGTAATTTACAGAGCCAACCATGTTCTGAAAAACAATACACCCTCGGTCAACTTCAAATCGAAGTAATTCAAAGCCTGAACCTGAACTTAATGCATGCAAATCTTTGAGGATCCTAGTAAAGATCTTAACAAGGGTCCTCAGAAATCTTGGCAGGATCTTGAGAATCCTGCCCAAGATCCTTAAAGGAGCTATGTCACGGTTAAATGGGTTTGAAAAGTTTAGCTAAACTTTTCAATGTTTTTTGTTTGTAATCGGTGTCAATCTTCTCCATCCTTAACCATCCTTGTTCCTTTCTGGTTTATTATTATCTCTTTGGTGTTTTTCCACCTTTGTAAAGCATTATTTTCAGGTTTCCTTCAATTTAAAGGTAAATTTGTTGATGATCAAAATACTTCAAAATATCGTGACAGAGCCCCTTTAAAAGGATCCTCAACTTTCTTGCCAAGACCCTTCAAAAGATCTTTAAAAGATCCTTATCCTTAAGGATCTTTAGCAAATCCCTGAAGATCATTAAGGATCCTCAAAGATCCTGTAAGGTTTTTCACCAGGGAAAGGCAGCAAGTGCCAAGATGGGAAAACAAGAGCCACTGTAGGTTTGAGTTCAAATGTATCTGATTTATAGTTTGTGCATCAATTTTTTTTTAATCCAGTCACAGGGCAAACAAAAACCAAACCCAAAGCAATTGCATAGTTGCTTTTGAAAAACAATTCAATTGAAAAACAGCCCTATTTATTAATACTGATAATTACAAATAATACCGACTGAATAATTATAATGATCACATACTGTCCTCTTGCATGAATTCCTCAGGAACATAGGAAAAACCACTTTGAGCTTCAAGACCAAAACCACAACTGGCATGTTCCCCAGGATGTTGAAGGTTTATTATGGATTTAATTCCTGTCCTTAAGTTAAAGAATCATCATTCTATTAAGATCAGCTCTACATTTACATGTATTATTAATTTTAATTAGGTAGACTTGATGAATATATTTTTTGCACCAAATCTGCAAGTTCACCAGTTTTTGTTTGTTTGTTTGTTTTGTTTTTTGTTTTTTTTCAAGGGCTCAGGAAGAGAGTGTAATCACTGGGCACAAAGTGTGCTGGTTAATACCCAAAGAAAAGAATTTTTTAGCATAAAAGAAGCTGAATTTGGTTCAGTAATATCTTAAAAATTATCCATAACAGCTCTATTAGTTGAGGCATGCCCGAATAATTTATCCCATAAATTTTTTACTCAAGGATAGAGTGGTCTTTGTATAAATATTTTTCCTCATTAACCTATACTAGTCTTATCATTTTCTGATTAAGGAGTTAAAAGAATACCCCTGATGGAACATTGAAAGGCTCACTGCAATATTGGCAATCTTCAAACATTTGAGCCAGATATTGATAAAAGGATCTGTTCATATCACCACAAGGCGGATAATTTTACGACACATTTAATACACAAAAGTAACGTAGCGATGCTCAGAACAGAACAACCTAAGGCATGTGGCGTTGTGAAGATAACAACAAACTCGTTACGTCATGTAAACTAAAGGAATACATGTAATAACAGTCCATTGTACAGCATAAATTATCATATCTTTACAGATATACCTAGTAATAGTTTTGGACAAATTCTCTTTTAAAAACTCCAAACATTACAAAGAATGGACAGTGTATCTGTTACAGGCCAAACTTGGCCTCAGGTTTATTTTAATTTAACCTAGCTTAAAAGACATTTCTTTTGTCTTCTTACTCTAATTATTCATTATAAGACAAAAGGAATTGATTTCCACCTAGCTTAAGTCAAAATTAACCTGAAATCAAATTTGAACTGTAACTTATGCCTTATTTAAGGTATCAGTGTACCCCAAATGACCATCATACTTCGGCGCCACTTTACGGTGGGACGTTTTACGCAAACCCTACAAAAGTATATATTTTCTGAAAGCTTAATAATTGTAGATTACGATGGTATATTCATTAACATAAAAAAAATTATGGTTTTCCAAATACAGCGCGCTATTTCTCAAAGTACAGAGGTTCACTAATCAAGTTCGTTTCCGGTCGGATTTGAGCGGGAGAACGCGATTAATATCGCTATGTCTTCTTGACACCTTTCTCTAAAAAACGATGTCGGGGAATTTTTATTTTTTGCTTCTTTCAAAAGTTATGACGGTTTTAGTGAAGAGAATGCATGTTTTATTCAACTCTCAAAGTTTAACTGCGTGTCAAAAACAAACCAGACAAGTAATCAAAATTTCCCGACACCGTTTTTTAGAGAAAGGTGTCAAGAAGACATAGCGATATTAATTGCGTTCTCCCGCTCAAATCCGACCGGAAACGAACTTGATTAGTGAACCTCTGTACTTTGAGAAATAGCGCGCTGTATTTGGAAAACCATAATTTTTTTTATGTTAATGAATATACCATCGTAATCTACAATTATTAAGCTTTCAGAAAATATATACTTTTGTAGGGTTTGCATAAAACGAGCCACCGTAAAGCGGCGCCGAAGTATGATGGTCATTTGGGGTACACTGATACCTTAAGTTTTTGGCACCTGGCAATTTTGCAGTTTTTGATGACTAATATTTTGTTAAATATTGCTTGTAAACAGCTGAGAATTGCCCAAATTTTTCAGGTTAGTCAGCTCTTTCAACTTTTGAAATAATTTTTGCATGTACAGTGAGCAAAATGGAAACAATAACATCAACAAAGAACACCCTATTGAGTTACCACATGTTTCTATGGTTTATAGGCTGACAAACTAATGCAGAATGTTGGAAGAACATGAAAACTAATTCACTCACAAACCACCAGTGAGTCCCAACTGGTTTATCATGCCAGCCCTACAAACCATAGAAATGTGCGCTCTATTGCAGCTTTAATTTATAACAATTCAGAAAACACACAAAATTCTGAGTTTACTGGCACAATAAATATAGCAGCTGATTAACTGATCAGACTGCATACATTGACTTCATCATCATACAAATAAAATACATGATGTAACTTGCCTTGAAAATTGTTGAATGACATTGTATTTCCTTATTACTTCTGTAGAGGGGCGAGCTGTAGCTAAGATCTGTGGGGTAACCCTTTGCAAACAAAATTAATATTGTAAGTAGGCCAATTTCCTCACATTAAAATTCACTCTTGGACATATGTAAGGCATCATCGTTTGAAGTTGAATTTAAAATATAAAAATTGGTGTATTGAATAAGTACATAATTATGTGACCAATAATTGTTGATTATGTCATGATTATGTGGGTTGAGATTGTTGTTGGCTGTCTACTCTGCTCTGGGAGGTTTTCCTCCGGGTACTCCGGTTCTCCCTTCTCCTCAAAAACCAACAACATAAATTCCAATTTGATCTGGAAGGTGTCCCCATGGAGTTGGAGACCCTAAGAGGGTCACAACACCCTCTCTAAATTAAGTCAATTATTCTCATTATTATCATGGTCGTCATCATCATCATCATCATAATATTTTTTAATTACTCGAGCCGTAGGTGGCTAGAGTTATGTTTTCGTGTTTGAATCTTTTTATTATTATTTTTTTTTTTCGCGTCGCGATTTTCCAATCAATTATCAACTATCAATGATAGTTTGAGCAGTCCTTTTAAAGGAACTTCTACAGGAGTGCAGGCACTGGGATTCGAACCCGCACTCTCCTGCATCAGAAGCAGTAGTGATATCCACAAAGCTATCGAGCTAATGGTGCACCCACTGGGGAAAACATCTATTAGTACCTTCTTTATGTGACGGGAAACGATTACTCTTCCTTCAGTGTTCGTAATATCCGGATGTACATGTATTTTGTGACCAGTCAGCCATCTTTAGCCAGCCACTTTCTTTTCATTGTACAATTACTGCTGATGAAATGTCATCAAAATGCCATCCCAAAAACTTGTCAAGCATCCTTTTCCCAATTTTGAGTCAAATCAATGCATATTGTAACATTTTTAGGTGTGTACAACAAAGTCAATGCGACAATCGGAGTTTTCTCGATGTTATCACTATCGTTGTGGAATGTTTCACTGACCAGTTTACAGGGTCGCTTCTATTTACTATCAGCTTTCTAGTATAAAATTAATGATGCTTAATGACCTTTCAATCAGAAATCGGCTAAAAGAGAGGCTAGAGTTAATAACCTACCTGTAGCCTCTTTTAATACCGTTATAACATTTTAGGTTCACTGTTTTGTTGTCCCATTTCAGATCCAATGGCTCAGTACTCTTGAGAATTGTTTCTTGCAAAGTTTGCTATTTTCACGAGCTCGAAGGAAGGAAGAAGATCAAGGAACAGCTTAAGAGACCACCATATGATCTATAAATATACACAATTAAAACTGAAAAGGTCTCTATTTCATAACCCACCATACAGGGCGGTTCCATAAATGCTTTAAAGAATTTGCCAGTAGGTTGTTTTTATCTGAAGACCCTTCTGTGAGACCCTCCAAGGGGCTCAGTCACTTGTCTCCATTGCAAGATGTGATAAATGTCATTGTTTGTGGGTGTCATTCTGTATGTCACCTGACGTACGTTACTGGTGCCAAGTTTGAATGACATCAGTGAAATATTTCCAGAGATATTCTTGATTTTGTGATTTATATTCTTACTTAAACCATTTTATGACGTCATCAATTTTTAAGGAAAAACTTGAATATCTCGGGAATGAAAGAAGACCTTTCAAAAAAGAATGTGTCATTCTTACTTACTTGTAAAGGCCTTTCAAATAAGCAAACGAAATTTTTTACTTCATAGGCACTTTAAACCTAGTTTAATTTAGAGTTGCAATTGTGACGTAATAAATATTTCAACTACTGAAAAAGCTTACGTACTGACATACCACGAAGAGTAGAGGCCATTAATGGCCATTTCATCGGTTTTCATCCTGGAAGGGTTCTCATATTTACACTTGTTTCCTCCACAAAACATAGAGCACTGGATCGCACCGGGTGTAACGTGACGAAAGCGTTCAGAAATTCGCGAATACTTCGGTCCCGCATCCTTCTTCGGCAATTCAGAGGACAAAGCCAGAGTCCACTTAACTTCTCCAGACGGACTGTATTTATCCATTAAGCACGTTAAAACAAACTTAGCTTTAGTGTTATCCTTTTAAAATCCACTAGCTGCTCCAATGTCACACGAAACTGTCAGAACAAGTCGTTCCCAAACTGGTTACCAGGGTACATACACAAACAAAACAAAAGTGAGCTACCCCAGAGCATTGAAATCTTAAAGCAACGGAATGAAGGTCTCGGTTAAGCCGGTTGTAGCCCAGGATCAAATACGAACGTGGTATTTTTTCAGACGAAGTTCTGCCATTCCAATAATCGACATATCTCTTTCATAAGGTGAAGCCATATTTTTGTATTTTTCCTTGGCTCCAGTCTGCACTCACTTCGTTCAGCGGATATACGTAACACCCCATCGAACCTCTGCGGTGGAGAGAGACTGACCTCTATTGGTGAACCAGACGTAATCTTGAGGTCTCAAAACTTTTACCCCAAACAAGACGTCTTAAAGCCGTTTCCGTGGGATGCGTTAGTCTATATGTGACCCTATTTGCGAAAACCCGGCATGAGAGATAAAGTAAAAAATGCATTGAACGTTTTTCAACCCGTTGGAAATGTTTTCCAACGCGCTGTTTTTATTTTCGAATGCGTTGGCAATGTTTCCTATTAAATGCATTGGCAACGTAAACTTCAGGTCGTTTTCACTGTCACGCAATAAAAGCTAAATCGAAAACCATCCAGTGCAAAACGTTAAGAATGTGTGATGTTATAGAAGATAAATAACATAAGCCCATTAACGCCTAAATGAAATTGCGTGCGACCCACCCGTAATTCCCTGGCGTTTTTTTTTTTTGGAACATTTCTGAGCGAGCGAAAGCAATCTGAAAACAAGAAATCAAGTAATTTCTTCGCCGCGTGACCAAATATCACGGCGCTGCGAAAGAAAGATGAAAGTAAATTTACGACAAAAACAAGCCAATTATTTTGAGATCGGTCGTATTTCAACAATGTCAAGTTAGTGGCCATCTAGGTCTCTTCTTGGCAGTTCTGCAGTAGCTGAATAACACTCCAAAAACATTTGGACGAAGCGAATAAACTTATAAACAAACAGTGTTGGTGGTCGCCGTAAATTAAATATGCAGAAATCCAGCGTGCAAGATACTCACATTTAAAACCTAAAATTCCCAAATACAGAGAACGAAATGAAAGAAATGCGAAAGGAAGCTCAATAACAATAAATTTCATTCACGCTGAGGCGAAGAAACCTATTTAAAAGCAAAGAAATGATCAAAATTTCGCAGACGTGCTTCGATCGCTGGATGACCCCCGATGACCGCATGTTAATTCAAATTATTCTTCACGCTAAAGCAAGCAAAAGCAAAAGCTTGAGTTTTTGCCGACCGCTTTTGCAGTCATTTTAAAGCCCGTGGCTTTAGCAATCGTTCTAAAATATGAATCCGACTTCGAAGTAATAATGTACGTTGCCATTTTTTGTTTGTCCAAAAACCGGCCTCCTTTAAATTTGCGATCGCTCCGATCTTCATGTTTTCATGGCGTTTGTAGGAATTGAAGAAGAACCTCTTCACCGGAAAGGTTTGAGGACTTTGCGAGGAACGTTTCAGAACGTTCTTCAACAAGAACAACTTGAAAGCGGTGAGGAGTGAAAATGGATTAGTGTAAGTTTTAAGCACTTGCCCGTGAAACACCCTGCAGAAAACTTCTGCGGAGCGAGGAACGTTCTGGCAGGTTCTTCAATGAGACAGATCGATAAAAAATCGATAAACATTTTGTACAATCCCATTGGTCAGCTTACCAACAGGAAAAAAATCGATATAGATTTTACGCAATCCTATTGGCTAGCTTTGCAATTTGTCCCTACAATGAAAAACAAACCCAGCCGGACTTTTACCGTGGTCTTCCACAGGCATCCCACGGAATAATCTTGGGATTTGGGTCCCAAATAGTGCGATTTACAAAAAAAAATTCTACTTCGTCATTGGTCAATGTCGCTAAGGAGTCACGTAAGAGATATGCGCGCGAAACCAGAGCGGTCACTTTGCAAGCGAACCTTTGAAGTAGTTGCACGGCAAAAATTGCTTTATGGCGAATTCAACCAATCTTGAAGATCCCGTCGAAGGAACGGAGCTTAATATCGCTGAGGCAGTCGAAGACGCCCTTCTAGAGGAATCTGCACTCAAAAATAGCGACTCGCTATTGAGTGTACTCACTACTTTGAACCAAAACATGGATCACATGGCGGGTTCATTGTCCGCCATGGGCGAAGCATTCGCTGCTTTGTCAAAGCACAGCAAAGCAGCGCCCGGCGAAGCGAGACGCTCGCTCTGGGAATTTCCCCTTTAAAGGGGAAAACGAAGAAGTCTAGAGTTGCTGTCAGTGATACAGAGGAAACTATCAGTGAAAGCGATGATGCAGACGTTCACGAGTTTCTTGCAACCAACGCGGAGAACGACTCTGAAGGCGCCAAAACGTCGTCCGCCAACTCGCAGGACTCCTGCAAAATGAAGGCGAAGACGAACTTTTAAAGAAATTGTCCCTCGACTTCTCTAAAGATGACAAAGTGAGCTGCCCAATCTCTAAGCAACTTGCCGAAATTATCAATAAGAGATGGGCTTCAAAACTGGGCGAGAACATGGTCAAAGAAACGGTCGAGAAATACCGGATCGCCCCGAAAACTGCGAGTAACTTGTTGACCCCAAAGTGAACCCTGAGATTTGGGAAAAATTAACCCATTGTGGGAAAAAGCAGGACCTCAGATTGTCCGCTATTCAGAATATGATAGTGAAGGTTGGAGCCATTATTGCACAATCAACTCAGAGGCTCATGGAATTTAGAGGTCAAGGCGCCCAAGGTGGGAAGCTAGACACGGTTGCATTACTCAGCACAAATTGATGCCATTGCCCTGTTGGGTCACACCAATTACGAGCTTTCCCTACGTAGACGGGAAGCCATCAAACCCTATCTTAACAAGGAATACGGCTCGCTGTGTTGTTCTCAAACACCGGTCACAACTGCGATTAAAGCTTCAAACCGCATTAGCCACACAGCTGTTCATAATAGCTCCAAATCTTCCACCAAACCTCCATATCGCCAGAAACAGAACCAGCCTTTTTTAGGCAAGGGCCACTTCCAGTCCAGGTGGAAACCACAGAAAACCTGGAAGAAAAAGGAGGAAACCAGCAAAAAATAAACACTGCTGACATGCCTAAACTTCACATGTTACAGGTAACTCAATTTGAAGACTTTATCCCTACACTAATAGCTTACCTTGTTGCACAAACAAGTTGCTTCAAAAGCGGTAGGCTGGGAAAATTTACTCATTGTTGGCAAAAAATCACCTCAGACACTGAGATTCTTCAAATTGTGTCAGGGCAATACATTGAATTTGACACTAAGCCTTGTCAAACACACCCCCCTGCAATGAAATGTTTTAGTGCTGAAGAAAATGATATCATTTCTAAAGAGGTTTTTAACCTGCTTCAGAAGGCAGTTATTGTTGAAACCAGTCATGAACCAGGGGAGTTTATCTCTTCTGTTTTTGTACGACCCAAAAAAGACAGATCCCACAGAATGATCCTCAATCTTAAAAACCTGAACAAGCATGTGCAATACAACCACTTTAAAATGGATACATTTCAAAGTCCCATACCTGCAAGGTGGAAGTTATGAGGGTGTCGTAATCGGATATTAGCCGCAATGGAATGCAGTGAATGTGTACTGTGATTGACATGTGAATTTTTTGACCAGGAAAAAAAAAAAAGAACAAGCTAGAATTGTGTATTGAACGAGATTGTGACTACGGGTGTACGAGTGTTTATTAAAGAACGTATACAGTCCTCTTGAGTGGAGTGGAACATTTTGTACAGAGGGCTGCCTAGCTAATGTCTTAGACACTGAAAATGTTCCTCTCATTGGGCTTCATTCTTCACCCTCAGAAGTCAGTTTTTACCCCCTACACAAAAATTGGTATTTTGGGGGTTTGTCTTGGACTCAGTCGAGATGAAAATTTATTTGACAAGTGAAAAAATTGGCAAGCTCAAATCAATCTGTGCCAAGCTTATCAAGGCCCAAAAAAACACTATATGGGAGGTTTCTAGGGCCCTTGGGTATATGGTATCTAGTTTCCCAGGAGTCATGTACAGTTATGGCCCCCTTTATTTCTGTCAATTAGAGAGGGAGAAAACTCTTGCCCTCAGATACAGCAAGGGTGATTATGATGCTTTTATGGTAGTATCAGACAAAGCTTGTAATGAATTATGTGGTGGAACACACACCTTGAAGCCAGCTACAATGTCATTAGTCATGGTGAGCCTACTGTTGTCATGTCAACTGATGCCTCATCCACAGGCTGGGGCTGCGCCCTAAATGATACCAGTACAGGTGGACACTGGACTACAGAGGAGGCCAAAAACCACATAAACTATTTGGAGCTCCTAGCCATATACTTGGCTCTTAAATCTTTCTCATCTATCATTAATGGGCAGCATGTGAAGCTCATGGTGGATAATATGAGACTGCCCTGTCTGATGTAAACCATATGGGTACTAGTAGCTCTCAAGAAAGAAATGAGCTAGTCAAAGAAATTTGGTCATGGTGTGCCCAACGTAATATTTGGCTTACGGCTGTCCAGATCCCTGGTGTGGAGAATGTGGAAGCTGATAAACAATCTAGACAGTCTCACTCGCAACTTGAGTGGACACTAGACAGAACTATTTTCAGGGACTGCCTCAGTGTAGTAAAGGTTGTGCCCAATATTGACTTATTTGCCTCCAGACTAAACCACCAGCTTCAGCCTTATGTATCCTGGCACCCTGACCCAAGGGTGGTGGCAGTTGATGCATTTCACCTATCATGGAAGCAATATATGCCTTGCATGTTCCCTCCATTTTCTCTTATCAGCAGAGTATTGCAGAAGATCCAACGGGAGAGAGTTCAAGGAATTATCATTGTTCCGAAAGGGCCAACCCAAACATGGTGGCCCGTCTTGATGAGAATGCTGATGGACAATCCAGTACTACTACCCAACAGAAAGAAACTGCTGTTTCTTCCAAGCAGCCCAGAAATGATTCACCCTCTGTATCCAAAACTGGAGCTGCTGATGTTCCACTTGTCTGGAGATCTCTTGAAAGCCAAGGAATTTCGACAGAAGCTTCAAGGATCATCATACAGTCCTGGAGATCAGGCACCACAACCCAGTACTAAACTTACCACAAGAAGTGGGAATCATTCTGCTGTCGACGGAACATTAATCCCCTTCAGGCCACTTTACAGGATGGTATAAATTTCCTTGGAGACCTCTTTGCTACTGGTGTGGGATACAGCTGTATAAACACCGCACGTGGTGCCCTATCATCTATTATTGTGCTTCCAGGGAGTGTTCACTTTGGTAGCCATCCACTCGTTACCAGGTTTGTTAAAGGCGTTTTCGAAACTAGACCTTCCCTCCCACGATACAAAGAAATATGGGATGTGAACTCTGTCCTAAAGGTACTTGCAACCTGGACTCTTGGAGTGGAATTGAGTCTCAGAGATATGTCGTGGAAGCTAACCATGTTGCTTGCTCTCTTGTCTGGTCAGAGAGTACAGACACTGAAGGCACTTACTCTGACCTCAATGACTTTAACTGCAAACAAATGTGTATTTACGATTGACACGCCCCTGAAGACCACTCGGCCAGGCAAGCACCTAGGTCGAATTGAGTTTTTGGCATACGAACCCGACCGGAACCTGTGTGTTGTACAACATCTACAAGACTATATTGATAGAACATCTCACCTAAGAGGAGAAACGGAGCAGTTGCTGATTGGCTATCAGAAACCGCACAAACCTGTGTCAACTAACACTATTGCTCGATGGCTCAAGAATGTCATGGCCAAAGCAGGAATTGACACTAGTGTGTATAAGGCTCACAGCACAAGAGCAGCTGTCACATCAGCGGCAAAGGGAAAACAGGTCCCTATTGACACTATCTTGTTTGCAACAGGTTGGAGTAGTGAGCACCTTTGCTCGGTTTTACGATAAGCCTACCCAAGACACTGCCAAAAAGTTTGGGCAAGAGCTACTGCATAATAGCTGTTAATGTTTATGACATGGTTGTTTCAACCAGATTTATTAACCATATTGTTACTGTTAGGTCACTTGAAGAGATTTGACATTTATGGGTGTGTACTTCGTTTCAGCACCCTGTTGTTGCTAATTTGCTTTAAATTCGATTTATGCTCATGGTTTCTGCTCATGATCATGACGCTTTAAAGTTTCACGTGACTCCTTAGCGACATTGACCAATGACGAAGTAGAATTGTAAAATTAAACGAAACTTACCGGAAGTTGAAGTTTGATTGAGATTCTACGAAGGTGCCCTCCCATCTAGGCTACCCACCCTACTATTTACAACAGCCCTGATCACTCGCCTTTGAAGTGTGACCGCTCTGGTTTCGCGCGCATATCTCTCACCTGACTCCTTAGCTCCAGACCAATGACTTCGTAGAATCTCAATCAAACTTCAACTTCCGGTAAGTTTCATTTAATTTTACAATTTTAAAACAAAGGCGTCTTGATGCTAATGATACCTAGCAGTGTTCAATCTGCCATCAGGGAGTATTAATTCGAAACCACGACGCCGACGGCAACAAGGAAGTCATTAAAAACTTCGAGTTCGCGTTATTGGTATCACTACACAGCTATTTCATGTCGTTCCGCGTTCAAAATGTGTGGTAATTGTCGAGAAATTAAGATGATATGAGCCGGTTAGAAGGGTGGCCCACAGGGGCAAAACACAACTCGATTTCCTTTCTGAAACACAACAATCTTTCGCAGCACACAACAATCTCTTTGAGAACAATCTCTTTGCCCCTCGATCAATTCAAACGCGAGGTGAAGACGGCATTCCGCAGACCTTGGTGGAAACGCTGGACTCCGCCAACCCAGAATTTTACCCTGCGATTTATGTAGCCATCAAGACCCTCCTCACGTATCCTGCATGTGTCCACGTGTGCTGCAGAGAGAAGCTTCAGCAGCACGAAGAGGCTTAAGACGCCACTTCGGAGCGTTACAATTTCTGTGAAAGCTGACCACAGTTATATTCTTACGTAGCCTTAGGCTTAAGGTTTATAGTTCCTGAGGATCTAGATGTACAGATTGATTGTTTTGTTTACATCTGTAAGAAGCGCGCACATAAGTGAAACAATTACCTACGGAAGCTTGTAAGTGCCATCCCAGTCGTTGAAAATCCGACAACGAAAGTTGTTGAAAATCCGAGTTGTAAAAATCCGACATCTGGGTTGTATTGCAGAATCCAAGATGGCCGCCGACATGGACAAAGCGAAGGCTGCATTATTGTTTTTGAGTTGTTTGATCGGTGTTCATCGTTGTACGTGCACGATACCGGAATATACTCCACCACTTCGAAACAGCGGACAAACGAAAACGCTGCGAAATCGCATCCTTTCAAACAAGATTCAATTTTATTTCTCTGACCCGAGGGTTTTGCTAAAAGCAGGCCCACGGCCCGCGATGGTTCGGAGGCCCAGTCTTGATTTTCCACAGTTTTTTGTTCTGCGGTAAATCCACGCACATGCACAGATCTGCATCGGGTTTGGGCGTGCAACATGAACGACGGTGAGTTTGAATTCGTTTACCATTTAATCATTTGAATGTTGTTGAGATAAAAACGTTTTCATTCTCTGTTCATTCGTCTCTTTACAGAGACCTATAGCACAATAGAGGACTTTCATTATCGAACGATGTAAGTTATCTTTAAACCATACTTTGAATGTGAAAATATCATAAATAATGAGATATGTGAACTGCGAATCTTTTTCAAAACAGAGACATGTCGGTCTATTTGCAGGCACCCCACGCCAAAATGACGAATAAACAGAGAATGACGTTTTTCACTTAACAACAAGCAACGAAAGAAAGGATCGAAAAGGATTCAAATGATTATTAAAATGGTAACCGAATTCAAACTCACCGTCGCCCATTTTGCACGCCGCACGCCCAAACCCGATGCAGATCTGTGCATGCGCGTGGGTTTACCGCTGGACAAAAAAAAACTGTGGAAAATCAGGACTGGGCCGCCGGGCCACCTTCGGGCCGTCGCGGGCCGTGGGCATGGGTTGCGGGCCGCTGGGCCGCGCGCCTGCTTTAAGCAAAACCCCCTCCTTAACACCCAAGCCTCTAAGGAAGGAGGCAATCTTGCAAAAGAAAAAAATTCAAATCACTGTTCGCGGACACAACGCGTAGGACGAACTCATGCTGATATCACCTTCAGTTCGGCGCTGTTAATTAAATTAATGTTTGGGCTATTACAATATCAACAACGTACAAAAACGAAGTGGGTAGCTACAACACTGATGCTTTCGAACGATTTATTAATAATACCTGCTTTAAAATCGAGTATATACCTTTCCCCCGAACTACCGTCCGGTACGTTCGCCATCTTATTTCCTCTGAACGAAGTTTGACAACTCGGATGTCGGATTTCGGATTTTTACAACTCGGATGTCGTAGTTTACAACTCGGATGTCGGATGTTTACAACACGGATGTCGGATTTTCAACAACTCGGATGGCACTTATAAGCTTCCGTAATTACGTCAACGTAGGTGATTTTACGTGTCGCACAGCGGTAAAAAAATCACTCATTTGTAAATGAAAGTCTGGGATACTACAAGCTTGTTGGCTTACAAATAATCAGCTATTGTCTTTGAGGTGCTGCACTCGATGAACCGAAAAGGGCGACAAAAATTTTTACGACTTGGCTTACAACGTAACCTCGCCTTTAATGAAGTCACCTGAAAAAGATTTGGGTCTTTGGGGTAGGGGGATTATTCAGGCTTCGTTTGTTTGTGCTTGGGTTTCAAAGAAGTTGCAAAGTGTCGAGCTTTCGGTGATTTTTCAAATTGTGTTCATTGGGCTTCGTCAAAAAGTTCCATCCCGTGTGTATCTTTAATATACGTACTGCATAAAATCTCGCTAATTAGCTCGCGCAGAAAGCAGTGCTTGCGTGTACACTACTATCCCGTCAACCGTCCGTTCGAAAAAAAAAAAAAAACAGAAAAGGACATTTCAATTTATAAGCTTAATATTTTATTCAATTCCGTCACTAGTTTATGCTCCCTGTGATGGTTCCTTTCTTACGGTACAGGGGAATCAATCGTGCTGTTCTAATAACGCAACAGGTAGATCAACAACACGCTCAGTAAGCGTGGCCCTGTGTTCTGTAGTTGCTCCCGGCGTTCAATTGATATTGCGATATCGTCTGTTACCTCGCCCCTCCCCCCCTTTCAGTTACTCTAAGACCTAGCCAAACAGATCCAACATGTCGGTGGAACCGCATCATCCAACGTTGTTGAATCCAACATGTTTGCATTCATTTAATACTACGATATTGCATGATGTTACACGATGTTGAAAGAAGCTTGATCAAACATCGTCACGGTCGTCAACATCACCTAACAGTTCTACTGTTTTGGAGTGTAAGCAACAATGGTCGTTTTTATACTAGAGACGCACTATCCGTCTGGGCGAATTTGGGCAAACATTTGTTGTTCGTCTGGTCTCCCGTCTCTCTGGTTCCCGTCGTCTCGTTCCCGAGGCATACCTCGGGCACAAGACGCAAACGCAAGATAGTTCGTCTAGACGGATAATGCGCCCCGGGTGGGGCGGGAACGTGCTTTAGGAATTTCTTGGTGGGGATGTGCCGCTGGGACCATGGAACCCTTAGCCTATACCAGAGATAGTTCAGCTGAATTTTGCTACCTTATACTAGAGTAATCTCCCCAAATCCCCACCCCCCCCCCC
>BLFK01000998.1:1279990-1291868 GCA_014634185.1 Astreopora myriophthalma | reverse complement strand
CTTCATATGATTGTGAGTCCCACGGGTTTTCACACTGAGGCTAAGCCAAATTTTTGCCTGTGACCTCACAAATGAGCCCATTAATACATGGAAGTGCCACATCTTCATTCATCTGACGAATTTATGACCTCTGAACTACTGAACTAATTAATTCTTCATGAAAATGCTGTTGCTTTTGTTTAACAAGATTCAACTGAGAACTGCTCTATACATGAACATCAGACCACAGTACTACTCAGGACTCCTGATAGAAGGCAGAGCACTGATAAGAACAGAAACATACTTCCATGATTCCAAACAAATTTTTTGGATTCTTTCTTGGGAGAAATATCCTCATCTTCTTTCATACTGTCATCTTCAGAGCAAACTAACATCTGCAAAGAATAAAATTCCATGAATTTTGGAAGGAATTAAAATTAACAAAGCATCAAAATTAATTTGACAGTTACTGTAGCTGTTTGGTGTATATCTTATCTACTGTCCCTTTGTATTTTGCTTTTCCTTGGCTTCCTTTCTTCCTTCCTAAACTACTTGCAATCTATTTTTGGATAGGAAAAAGTTTGTTACTTTAATCCTGGCTTGCTTTAATTTTTTTAATGTCAGCCACTTTAAGTGTCCATGACCAAACTTTACCTAAATCTACATCACAGACAATGCAATGTGAGCCCTCTTCTTTTAATCAGCAGAAAAATATGATATACATAATTATAACATTAAATAAATATAGTGATCAAACTATACAAAAAACTTATGTTTCATTAAAATCGCAAAACTTCTACTCAGATGTTCTTTAGCTCATATGTAGATTGCTGAGGAAATAAGAATCACATTTATATAAAATTATTATTTTATTTCTTTTATGGGCTCTTTACCCTTTAGTTTCCCTCCATTTCAAAAGGACAGTAAAATTACTAATAACACTTCAGCCATTTTCCCTTGACTCACCTGACAAATGTCGGCAGTTTTGTAAAAGCTTTTGTTGTCAACTGTCTTGTGAGATTCTGTTATGCATGGCAGATCAACTAACTAGGATAAGGTAAAATATACATAGTGACATATAGCTCAGGCCCATAGTGGGCCTATGGACATTTAACTTAATTAATGATAATCTGCGTGAGCTGTTTATTTGGGTCAGCTGCCTTCAACTTGGCCACAGAAATTCGAGTGGGAAGGAACACTTTCCTCAAATTCAGTTATTTGAAATGTTAGGTTATAAAGTAGCTTCAATCCCAATGCTGTACTGCTACTTGTACAGTAACAAGTTGACAACATCAGGGACCACGGCCTTTCCTGGTCCATGCATGCCCTGTCATATGCAGGTAGCTACCTTAAGACATTTGGACTTCTTTCACACTCACAGCTCATTGCAGTGAGTGTGTATATTGATGAACTAAATAATACACGCTGGCATTTTTGGCAAACATTAATGAAAAGTAAATAAATATAGAATCAATGTCTTGATATACAACAGTGCACTTGGTTTCAGTTTGCCAGTAAATACAATGGTCACATTCCATCTACTGCACTCTGAATTAAATAAGTTAGACCTAGTTTACCAAAATGTGGACATCTGGGATCTACGAGGAGGCAGGGGTGAATAGACAGAGGTCCTTTGTTACTTACTTACTCTGGCAAGACACAATTCTAGCACATGGCTCTTGATTTACAGAATAATTTCAACAAATCTGAAGAATCTAAATTAATAATAGGTTAAAGTACTGATCAAATGATCAAATTTTTATTCATTGAATTTTTAGGTTTATCACATAGGATTCCAGGAAAGATTAAAAATGCTGTTTACAGTGTTCTCACCAGGATTTTGCCTTAGGGAGTCCTAGGACCCCCTCTGCTGAAAAACAGGGGCCCTGTAAGAACATCGTGGGGACAAAGTATTAAAATGGTCTGTTACATGAAGTACCTACCTGATCCAATATGGCGGACTCGGTAACGATGCGTACGCCAGTCTTCGCCTCGTAAGCGGGATCAACGAATGTAAAGGCAATAAAATTAAGGACTTTCAATCTTTTGATAACATGCTTTTATTTATTCGAACGAGCAAAATGCTGGGATGTTCGGTTGACCATTAAAACTATTCAACTCTAGACGTTCAAAAGTCCGTTTGACTCGTAGCTTGACCCTGTGCCCCAATGGGCGCAGGCTTTGGCTTTTAATGCGCCATCTCAATTTTTCGTGCGGGAATCGAGCAATGGCGCGGCCTGGTGAGAACACTGTGTTTGCAGTTTGGAAATATCTGCATTGGTTCCGGAGATATTTGAATTTGAATAATGAGTAAAGTATGCAAATGAGAGGACTGATGACGTCATTGACTCAACCCAATATAATATCAAGTATACACATAGAGCTATCTCATTCAATTTGCGGCAGAGACCATTGAAACTTGGTAGTCTAATAGTTATACAGGTAACACACTCAGTAACCATGGTAACTCACTGTTTTCCAGCCCCCTCCAACCTGATTTCATATTTTTAGTGATTTTAAGCCTGAAAAACATTTAACAAGGCCACAAACCCAACCTAACATATTTATGTGCTTGCTGGATCATGCAGATGAAGCACAATCAAAATGCAAGTATCAAAGTGGCCAGCAGGGCCTTTAATATCAGGGTGGTCTGGAACCCAGTATGTCACCATGGTAACAAAACTGTATGCTCATATTGTGGAGCACATCTAATAGAATGTTCCTGCAAAGAATCCAGTGAAGCATTTGATACAAATTGGCTAAGATAAATCTTTTTTCATCATATTTGATCAAAATTCAGTTGAGTGACGTCATCCCTTGGCAAATTTGAATAAAAACTTGAATATCTCTGGAACAATTTGGAAAATGTAAACAGCATTTTTCTTCTTGTACAGACTATTTTTTTATGTTTTAAAATGGCTTAGATAGGAAAGATGCAAATTTCTTCATAGTAGCACTTTAACAAAGAGTGGTTTAATTTTCCTTACCTTAGCAGATAAAGCAGCCCCATCAAACCTAACTGTAGCATGTCTGTAGTCAGCTAAAAGTAGATTGTTCAAGGCTCATTAAAATTCAGATGAAGATCAGAGTGATTATTTACCAGCTGGAAATCTTATTAGGATCTCAGTAAAATTCTTATCAAGTTTCTTAATCAAGACCTTATCTTACTTCTTGAGTAACTGTTCCCTTTTGTCTCTCACATTATGATTATGAAAATAACCACACCTCTACAACCAAACAAGTTTTTGAGAGAAACTGTGAAGGTCTTAGTACATACCGCTACCTAAATGTAACAAAGGTACACAAAGCGTACATGTGTCTACTGTTTGCTGCATGTTGCTAAGTTTGCACAAGACACAATGGACCTTGTCAAAAACATGCACGAACTGATGAATACTCTAGCTTGCAGAAAAAACAGTGGACCTTGTCGAAAACACGCACGGACTAAAGAATACTTGATCGACCTTGTTGAAAACACGAGCTTGCAGAACCCACACATTCTAACGCACGTGAGTCCTTCCTGCAATTTCACTTGTGATTGGTCGAAATTAAATGCGTGACTGACTCCTTGGCAACACGGATTAAGCACACATGGGTCGCTCGTTGCGATTTCACATGTGATTGGTCGGAAATGGCCTGACCAACTCTCCTCGGCATCACGGATCAATTATCGATTAGCGATTGCATATCGACATGTTAACAAACCTTTTTTTCCGTCTTAGTGTCTACCTGCGTATGCGCAGTAGACACAATAATTATTTCCCTAATTATTCTTACTAAAGTTCACAAGTTTACGTACACACATCCATGGAAAGAAACAATAAATATCTATGTAGTGCACAGCAATATTATTGACACCAGAGGTTGATTAATATCTTATTGAGATGAAAGATCTTGAACAAGATCCTTCCACTGTAAGATCTTAATCTTAACACCAGTCTTACAAGATCTCAGGGAAGTAGCCAGAATTTTTACACAGATGAGGCAAGATGTGTGAGTGCCCTCTTTCACAAGGTATTACTTCAGGAAAATCAATCTTGGTCAACTGCAAAATGAATGCTTTCCACCTATTAGACCAAGTGGTGATACTGGCTAGTTTTAAATTTATAGCAGTACTGTTTTTAGTTTAGTTTCTTGTTTTCCTTTCTTTCTTTCTTGTACAGCAACCTAACCTTACACTTTGTCTCCTTTGCTTAGCTTAGCAAAGTGTTGTGGGTAGTGAGGGGGCCTAGCTCTCATATTAATCATTTCAAAGCATTCAGATATTGTATAAACTACAATTTATAACAATAGCATACCGTAACAGCCTGTGCATGAACTGCACCCCAAACCTCGACGTTTAAATTCGAGAAAAATTGTTTGGGAAGGTACAGTGTATGAACAGTAAAGACACAGGTTGGGAGTTCATTTTGAGAACACTAACTCTGCAGTTGCCACAACCTTTCACCTGAAGTATTCAAGTAACGGAATCACTTATACCATGTTTTTCTTCTCAAAGAAACATACAGTATTTCAAACTAATGCTGAAATGCATAATGTGACTGACATGATGCACAAAGCAACTGAACAACCAATGCAAAAACACTTACACGACCATATGGAACTAAAACTGTGGGATGCAATGTGAAAAACATAACAAATTACAGAATTCATAGGAATCCTACACGTACTATTTGCCCTGGAAGTTCTCACGAATCCTGTGGTATTTTCTTGCAGGTGGCAGAAAGATTACATTGAAGTAATCAGCCACAGTCGCCATCATACCACTATTTGCAGGGGAATGGAAATTCCTTGTCACTTGGAGTTAAGCAATTCTACAGTGTAGTCAAAATTCAGCAATTGCAAGAGCTCTTACAGAACAAGACTCCGTGTTGAAGAACTTACAAACTTACTGTCACAAACAGTAACTACTTCAAAAAGCAATTACAATCAGCATTGTTTTGTTTGTTTTTTTGTTTTCACATACCAATTAGGTCAATTAGAGCTTGCATTCCAAGTTGTCCCAAGATAAGCCACAGCCCCAAGTGAAAGTCAAATTTTATATGCAAAAAGGTGAGGCTTATACCCGGGCTTTCACAGTAATATTCACAAGGGCAGCCAAAATACATCAATTGCACAACCTGTAGATAATTAGGGCATGTCTTTACGACGTCTTCACTTTTATCTTAATTCTTAACTAATATAAACAGGTGGTAGCAAAAGTGTGTATATGGATGCATCAGCCAATTTGTGGTGGGAAGGTACAGCTTGGCTTGCTGAACCAAAGAATTGGCCACTGGACATCTGTCCTCCCACCACTACTCAGGCAGATGCCAAAGCAATATTAATTAAGGAAGTTGTGTTCCTAGAACAGGTAAAGAATAATGCATTAATTAAGCAAAATCCCAGAAAAGCAAAAGTACTGGAAAGCCATCCGCATCATGCCATGGGTAGCATGGTTCCTGCATAAAGACAAGGCAAAATCTCCTGCGAAGAGGCCAGGACCCTTAACTACCAGAGAGACTGAGGAGTAGATCACCAAGTGTATTCTCAAAGTGCAGACCAGCTGAGAGCTGTCAGAGGACAGGTAAGTTCCAGAATGACAAACCCCATTTGTGACCTTCTTTGGGAAAACGTACACTAACGATACCTGTTAAATGTTAGAAAACTAACAGATAGCTAACGGATTTAACAGCTTTTCAGACGTTCTAACGGTTTGTCCTAACGCTCAAACGGTTTGTCCTAATGCTCAAATGATTTATCCTAACGCTCAAATGGTTTGTCCTAACGCTCAAACGATTTGTCCTAACGCTCTATCGGTTTGTCCTAACGCTCTAACAGTTGATTCTAATGCTCTAATGGTTATTCCAAACATTCTAACACTTTGTCCCTACGTCTTAACGGTTTGTCCTGGCGCACTAACATGATATTATAGATCATTCACACACACACAAGAAAAACAAAATTTAAGGTCAAGAAATAATTAAATATTAAACAAAAAAAACACACAGAAACAATGAATCAAATGAATAAATATTAAACAAATAATTAGAAAAGCAGCCATATTTATAGGCAGAGCAAGTTTACCAATAGTCCGTAACAATTATTAAGGAGAAAACTAGTAGTGATTATAAAATACATGTACAAGGATAATTCTCTTCTAAATAAGGATGGAGTTACTAGAGTTTTGAACCTCTCATCAACTTCATTCCACATTTTAGGCCCATTGAACCGAATATTAAATTTGCCATAGTTTGTTCGAATTTTAGGTAGATGGTACGTAGATCTATTTGCAAGGCGAGTATTGACATTATGCATTCTGGAAGTTTTTACAAAAAAAGAATCAAAGATTTTAGGCAACTTTCCAGTTTCAAATTTATACATGAACCAAAGGGTTTGAAGTTTTATAATGATCCTTGAGCTTTAGGAGGTTTAGTTGAGCAAACAAAGGACTGGTATATGTGCATCAAATTTGGAGAAAGTGAGAAACGAATTGCCTTCTAATGTTCCTTTGCAAAATTTTAAGAGGTTTAATGTTATGATCATAAGTCCCTAGAGTTCCAGTTCATTTGGGGCTTTCACTATCAAAATGATGTGTTTTCTGCCATCCATCCAGCCGTTTTTTCGTGTTTGAATCTCTCTCTCTCTCTCTCTCTTTTTTTTTCTTTTTCTTTTTTTTTGGGGGGGGGTCATGTTTTTCTGCTCATGCATAATAATGTCAATCAATTATCGATTACTATTGATGATAGTTTGAGCAGCCCCGCAAAGGTATTTCTATAGGAGCGTATGTACTGGGATTCGAACCCACATCCTCTTGCATCAGAAACAATGGCGATGACCACTAGGCTATCGGGCCAACATCGCATCACATCCATTAAGTTCTTCTTTATGTGACCGAAAACAATTACTCTTCCCTTGGTGTACGTAATATCCAGTTGTATTATGTGAAGAGTCGACTCTATGACCACTAGGCTATCGGGCCAACATCGCATCACATCCATTAAGTTCTTCTTTATGTGACCGAAAACAATTACTCTTCCCTTGGTGTACGTAATATCCAGTTGTATTATGTGAAGAGTCGGCCATCTTTAGCCAGCTACCTTCTTTTAATCCTACACTTAGTGCTGATGAAATGTCATAAAAATACCATCGCAAAAACTTGTCAAGCATCCATATCCCAATTTTTAGTCAAATCAATGTGTATTGTAACAGTTCTAGCTGTGTACAACGAAGTCAATTCAACGATTGGAGTTTTCTTGATGTTATCGCTATCGTTGTGGAAGGTTTCTGATCACTGAACAGTTTCCAGGGCTGCCTACCATTTCCTATCCGCCTTCTACCATGAAATTAATGATGCTTAATGCCCTTTTTTAAATCGGAAATTGGCTGGAAGCGAGGCTAGAGTATAGGCTACCTGTAGCCTCTTGTTTGATAGTAAGCTGCCACCAATAATATTAATTTTGTGGACCACTTGGGGAGGCACTTACTTGTGGAGGTAATTTCTCCTCTATTGCTGCATGTGAGATGGGACCTATGTTTTAGAGTCCTTTTCCCAATAAAATGGGTCCAAGGATGGACCCCTGGGGAACCCCTGCTGACACACCCATAAAAGACCTGCATACTGGTCTGGCTGGTTATTTAAGCCCATGAACTAGACCAGATCCCTACCAACTGAGCCAATAAGTCGGTGGTTAGAGTTTTTTACCAAACTACAGTACCACCTGAAAGTATTGACCCCTTTACCGCGTCATTGCCGCGTCACCCTGTCGCAACTTTCCCTCGGTATTCCTGCAGTAGGCCGCTTTTCTGCCGAGGGAAATTTACGGCTAGGCTCCAAAGTTGCCGCGGGAAAGTCAACCGAGGTAAACCCTCGGTAATTAAAGTTCCGCGGTGGAGTTGGAAAGGGTTTCCATTGACTTTGTGTTTTGATAAGCCAGATTATAATGTTGAAATCCCACCGAAGAACAGAAACTGAACAAGTTTCGGCTGAAAATTGCGAACAGCAATAAGAGTTATAGCCGCTAATCATGGACTTTGGTTGCCTTTCCCTTTTACATGCGAAGAGAATATCCGTAGCCAGATTCAGACCACATTTGAAACCTTCTTTGCGACATACATTTGTATTTTGATTGCAGTGATTATTTCAAAGACTTCTTGCAGACTGTTCATTCGAAGGTTCGACGAGTCGATTTCGTCGACGCTTGTCCCGCTTGGGTGGACTTCGCCGTCATCACATTTTTTAGTTTTATACATTTAAGTTTATGGGAGAATATGTCCGCTTGTTTTTTGCAGCTCAGCGCACGGAACATACATTTATTATCTCGATATCCGGCAAACACGAGAGGGTTTTGACAATATATACAAAACTGAAAGCTCACGTGTTCAGGGTGACCGGCTCTTGCAATGCCTGGTTGAAAGGAATAAAACTACTCAAGTCAGACAGTGTTTCTGCGCTAATCACTGTCCAAACGTTAATGTTGCAGATTCACTTTAAACTGACTGAAATGTCGGGTTGCTGGTCACGGAGAATTTTCAAAACACATTCAACATACTCCTTGAAAACCTTGCGTGACCAACTGTTTGTAGTTACGACTTCTTGCGGTTTCCTACTGCAGTATTACTTTCCATGTTGTTTAGAGTAACAAATCACAAAAAAGAAAAACATTCCAAGAAAAGAACCCAGGATATCAAACCCCTGAACTGGTCGACAATTATTTGATCTAAACTGAAAAGATTGTTTTCGTGCTCTGGTTAATCATTAGTGCATATCGGCGTGACTTATGCAAATGTTTCACGAGTCGACGCCCGCTGCCAGACGAGTTCAACATGCTGCAAATTAAAAAATGTTTATGAAAGTCAAGTAGACTATTGCACGACTGATAAAACAACACAAAAATGTATTTTGCTGCAATTGCTATGATTACACATAACAATTTATTGCTGATGAAAGCGATGAAAAAAGAAACCATTCTTAAATTATTCGTCGGTACGTTTGGTTTCAAAATAGTACCGACAAAGGCTCCGATGCCTCGGAAGAATGTATCGATTAAAATTGAAATTTGATGAGTTAAACAATAATATGTGGAAAGAATACTTGCTTTTCACCAAAGTGGCGATGATCAAACGAAGACAATCGCACAAGTTTGAATTTCAAGTCTCCAAATAAAATAAGGTCAGGCTTAGACGGAAAGAGATACAATCGAACCTTTTTCAAAACCAAACAAATAATATCTCACGCACACATACAGTATTACAGCCTGGAGGACAACGAGTGTTTCGTTGGCTGGATAATCCAGCTGTCGCTCACACTGTAGTTAACAGTATCTCTTTATCTTTAAAGAAGTCTTCAGTTTTACATTATAAAATTTGAGTCCTTACGTAAATCGCACACTTTCTCATTTTAATTACAATTTCTTGCATTAAGAATCGATTCTACACACCATGAGATCTAAAATGTGACAGTCTTCCACTTATTTCACAAGTGCAACAGATCATTGTTCTTTCCCGCAGCAAGCCTCGTCTTTTCTCCCGCGGCAACTTTCCCGCGGCAAAGCGCACCTCGCTTTTACCGAGGAAAAAAAATTTGCATACCTCGGTGCCGCGCGTCCACTACCCGCGGCAAAGACGAGGTATTGCCTCGTCCCGAGGGGTCAATACTTTCAGGCGGTACTGTACATGTATTGAACACGTTCCCAGTAATTCTAATACCTTGAAATTCAATTGAGAGTCTATCCTTGAGTGAGCCACTCTGGATTGCATGTTGCAATGCAGAAGCATACACCTGTTGCAAAAACAAGACAATGGTAGATGATGAGTGAAATTCAAATTTTGGTTGTCTGAAACCCAAAATCACTCTTCCAAAGAAAGAATTAACCGTCCTCTGATTTGCACAGTCGCTGGTCTAGGGGTATCACAATTGCAAACAACGGCTACACGTGAAATTCAATCCATGGAAACAAGTCTTTTTATACCTCGATTGAAAATTATCATCTGGGTGACTGGTCACCCAGTCACCCAGATGATCATTTTCAATCGAGGTATGTTACTCCTGGGTTCAAACCATTTTCTTAAGTCTTTTTATGTTGCCTGGAACTTGCAAACTTGAGCTTCCTTGTAACTTTTGTCCATTTGATTATTGGGATTATTTTCTTCTTTGGTCATATCACATTTCTTTTATCACGATTTTCTGCAGCTGAAGTGGATTCGCTGACATTGTGCCATAAGGAATGATTGTGTTAATAGCATCTTGTAATCTTTTACCAAAATGAGTGGAATCAGTGTTTTCCATTTTTTTGCATGGTTTGAGTTGGAATACTAAAGTTCACTGTGCAAAACAGCAACGATGAAACTACCGTATTGCTTCTCTGATCCTAAAACTTACCACATCTACACTACTCCCACTTCAAATTGAAGCTAGGGTAGGTAGATTGAAGTTCAATGCTAACGGCCTTGTTCAGTCACTGAACAAACATATTGGACTCTTATTTGCTTCTTACACCTGTATGTTACAAGCGAGTCCACCATTGGCCAGCATTATTATGCAAGTTAATTTTCCAAATGTGGGTTTTAGATCCCAGTTTTTTACAATACAAAAACTGCAAAATATTCCGTTTTTGAGCAAAGGAGAATAGAGATAAATGGTAGAAACCCAGTCAAGAGAACGCTCGGGAAACTCAGAACTCTGTTGAAGCAATATTATCTTTTCAAGGTAAAACTGATAATCTACTTGTCCAGTCGGATGAGTGCTTTAAGAGATGTACCCCTACACATGAAACCTACTGGTCTCGGATGAGCGGATTGATGAGTGAAAGTTTTTTCTCCTAGATGCATTGAAGTTCAATGCTAACGGCCTTGTTCAGTCACTGAACAAACATAGTGGACTCTTATTTGTTTCTTATGTTACAAGCGAGTCCACCATTGGCCAGCATTATTATGCAAGCTAATTTTCCAAATATGGGTTTTAGATTCCAGACTTTTACAACACAAAAACTGCTAAATATTCTGTTTTTGAGCAAAGGAGAATAGAGATAAATGGTGGAAAGCCAGTCAAGAGAATGCTCGGGAAACTCAGAACTCTGTTGAAACAATATTATCTTTTCAAGGTAAAACTGATAATCTACTGGTCCAGTCGGATGAGTGCTTTAAGAGATGTACCCCTACACATAAAAATGTACTGGTCTCGGATGAACGGACGAGTGAAAGTTTTTTCTCCTGCCAGGTAATTAATAATTTGCTAGCTGCCATTTATGAATTCGGTCTATAGGTCAGTGTTATCCTTTTGTTCTAATGCTAATTTTCCTCACTAGCATGCAAAAATTTATAAGAATTTTTGCTTTAAAATGAGACTAGTGTGGAAAACTAGCATAAAGTCAAAAAAATAATTTATTAGCTGCCATTTATGAATTGGGTCTATTGTATCACAAAATCAAGCTTAATTCTGTGACAGTGTTTCGGTTGTGTTGTGACAATATTTACTAAATTCTGAAAAAGGGGCTTTACAGCCAGTACCCATAGACTTAATTTGGCATTTGGGCATTCTTATTTGTTAAACTGTACTGTTAAATTCTGATAAAGAGCTATCAAAGGTCATGCGTTTTTCCTTCGCACATACAGTACTCAGGTCAGATATCATTAATACTGTGTCAGGTACATCAGCATATTGATGCAATTTGATATGCAAGGCTGGTAATCTGCTTACAATGTTTGAACTTGTATGATGTTCATTGTTACTTCTCAGTTTCAGCTGAACTGCGACACAAGCCCACATGTACAGGACACCCTGCACCCTAACCATTCTTTGTGTAATTTCTGGGTGTCGTTATCAATGACAACTACACTGAAGGAATGATGTAACTGGTAGAGAAGCTATGTGGGATTAATCTTCACAACTCGCAAGTGACCAGCTCCCAGACGGCAAAGC
>BLFK01000998.1:1232038-1247831 GCA_014634185.1 Astreopora myriophthalma | reverse complement strand
TGGATAGTTACCGTGACTTACCTTAAATCTTATTTTCGAGACTTGTTTGGATTTCTAATTCTTGTTTCATACAACATTTGGATTAGATGCTTTTGCTTGTTCATCAGCTAAAAGCATTCCTGAAAACATTCACGAATTGAATGATGCCCAATTTGTTGTGTGACTCTTTAACGGCTACATTTTTAGTGAACAAATTTGCCAGGAGGAGTACAATCAGTGAATAATCTTATAACGTTTTTTCAATTTGTCAAAGTCAAAAAAAGGAGCATTTTTTCCAACAACGGAGGACAGTATTAAATGTACTTTACTGAAATTAGTTTTTTATTTATGCGACCCGTGTTTCTGGCAACGCGAGCCGCGTAAGGTGACAAAATCATTCCGAAAGACGCGATATTTTATTAGTCCAAGAACGGCAGCAGCGCTTTATTCATTCCAAATATACTTTTTACTCGACCAGCCAGCTTTCTAATATTCCACTGTAGCTTTTAGTTGCCTATTTCTTTCCCACTCGTGACTTCAAGCCAAATGAAAACAAAAACAAAGGTGCCCATTGCATCTTGGTAGACAGAAAGTCTTAAAAAAAAACAACAATGAAATCAAACATCCCCACCCTGGAGCACAGACAGACAGTCAAATTCCAGAGGATAAGGAAGGCAATAACATCACAATGCCCCATATATGCCTTGCCCGCCCCCCTCTTCCTCCTCCTCCTCAGGATTAACATTGATAGGTGGATTATGCATTGTTAATTAGGGCAGATGGTAGCACTCGCAACCTTTCCTCTTTGCTATCCTTTGGCATCATTCACAATTTTTGCAGTCTGTTGGTGAAAAAAGAAAAAAATGAATGTGAAGTAAAGAATGAAACTTTGTTGTAAAATTTTGCAGCACAAAGAAGAGAACTAGAAGAATACAGTTATGTCAAAAAAATGTAAGTGTGTTTATTCAGAGAAGAACAACCAGTCTTTGCCATGTGCTTAGTTTCAATGAGTTTTTCTTGTTGTCCCATGCATTCATTTATATGGTTTTATGTCCTGATTGATACTTAATCATGTATCCTTTTCAGTTGAAGGACTGGGTGCATAAATGGCTTGTGTTGTATGTTTTTTGAAAAGACTAAATTGTTTTAAAGTGGCTGAGATTTTGTAGATGGCTTTCCATTCATCTGGAAATGACTTTTCTGTAATAATTTATTTAGTCCATTTGACCTTTGTTTTCATGAAATTAGGCATGCAAAAATTGTAAGTTGCTCTAAAAGCAAGTTTTCCAGCCCTTTAATTTGTGTGTTCTGATAGGTAGTATGTTTTGTGCTGTTGTTTTCAGATGCATTGTTCCTCTGGATGTCACAAATGAGTGCTGAAGGCAACATCACTCTTTTGTAAGGGATGAAATTTGTGATGTCAATTAAGAGTGATTGTGTAGATACATGAAACAATTAGGTATCTGTTGTTCATCATGTAAACATTGTGCAGATTAATATTTTGACTGTTAGCATCAAATTGTTGTTTCTGTATGGAAAGCTTGAAGGTCTTAAAAGGAAATTGGATCAGGCAGTTTATTGTGAATTCTACTGACCAAAAGAGGGAAATGTTCAATATGATATTGTCGATTGTGAAATTAGTTACAAATGTAGGAATAATTGTAATATTTACCAGTGATTGTCTGTACTTGTTGTCTCTTGGCTGGAAAGAGTAAAATTATTGAAGAAATACATGAATGTTCAGTTATTCAACCAATTGAAGAATCACTGAATGCTCATTATAAGGCTTGGTTTTTGTTGAATTTGTACCAAAGAGAAGAGTATTTTGAGGATTGCATTACAGCACAAGTGAGTTCGACTGAAGACTGTTATAAATATATACTATAGCTGAAAATAAAGATTGTTTGTCCTGGTTAATTTCCATCATTAGAATGTGGATTTGTAAGTTTATTTAGCCATGGTGACCCATTAAGGTACAAGGCTGGTATCCATGGGGACTGTAAGAAATTTAATTTAGATTATACTTTGCCATTTTACATAGTACTCATTTAAAAGGAAGTGGACTGCTATGTCTGGACGTGAAAAGCAACAAAATGTGCTGTAAATTGGCAAGCACAACCAAGGAGGCATATGGCTAAGGGTAGGTGGGGAGCTACTTTTGGCTTCTTTTCGTTGTAGTGTTATAGGAAAGAAGAAAATCAAAGGAAAAAAGTTCAGGGAAACAATGTTCTGTGTTTTATTTTGTAATGCATTTGTCTTGGTAAGAATAATCTAGTCTTTTGGAAGGAAAATTATACCTAATTTACGTGGGATCATCTAATTGTTGGCAGAAACCTATGTAAAATAAATGTTTGGACAAAAATTTAAATGTTTGTTTAGGAACAGTGTTTTCAGCAGTCAACAAAGTAAAAATGGAAGCTTAGAAACTTAAGAAATCAAACAAGAAGTTCTGAGTGCCTTCACCTACATCTACACTGTGTGACTGTGTTTCTTGCAGTGCACATTTGTAATGGAGCATTGTTGACAAGCTGACTTACATGTGGATGCACTAGTTGGGGTAATTTCAGCTTGTGATTCTGGGTTGTCACCTGAAACAATCAGCAAATTGTTTTATTTATTTACTGGTTAGTGCTTATTTAGTTTTGTTACAAATATCATCAATGTCATTTGAGTCAACTGCTGAAGGTGCACCTAGATAACAGAAACATAACTCACTTTTGAAATTGGAATAAATTTTATAGCAAGAAGCCAAAATAGAGCACACTGCACCAGATAACTGTGTTTCCATATATTACACATTGGGGGAAAGCATGATGTCATCTAGTTTATGTAGACAAATTGTAATCTGTTTCACAAGACAAACAAGTTCTTGCATAACAGAAAATAAGGTTTAAACATAGTATAGGAAAAGAGAACAGTGTTTCTTGTTGTACACATTTGTAATAGAGCAACGTTCATAAGGTGACTTAAATGCACTGGTTTCTGTACATGTGACCATTAAAGGTTCTGGGTCACCACCTAGAAAACAGAAAAATTATTTGATTGAAAGAAGTAAGAAGGTTAATTTCCATTGCAATTTATGGTGCAGGAAAAGTGCAAGGTGACTCACTTGTGTTGTTTCTTTGTGGATCAGCTTTTGTTTGGTGATATGTTAAAAAAGGTACATTTGTGAATTAGTTTATCCATGAGAATGTGTCAAAGTTACCTTAGGGGAATAAAGGTGGGAGTACTGCCGAATTTGACTGGAGTTTTTACATCGACAGCAACAGAGTTGATCCCTAGCTAGGAGCACCTCAGGTTGGTAGGGGATTGTTTAGGTGTGCATATACTATCTTTAAACTTCAAATTCTTCTTTTAGAGTACATTAAATCTTCACTATCTATTATTTCTCAAAATTTTCCTTCCCTTTGAAGAAAAAACTCCTTACTCCCAAGCCGACCCCCAAATCATTGAAAAATTTACAAAAACCTGTAAAACATTAATTCATGTTTTGAGAATAGGGTTTTAGCATTGCTTGAAACATGAATAATTGCTTTAAGTCCATTTCGAATGACAGAAAAAGAACTTTCAGGTTTACTCCTGCCTTAGGAAGTTGGTGTAAATAGTGGGCAATAATAATGTTATTACAAGGGAAAACTGAGATGTGTTGTTACGCACGAGCTTCATTTCTTTACGATCATCAGCTCTTAAACAAGACCCAATTCAACCACAAGATAATAGGACAGCATTTATTGCAGTACACAGCAATCCTTATAATAAGGTGACTTACGTGCACTGGTTCCTGGACATGTAATTTCCCGAGATTATGCATCATGACCTAGAAGAACAAATAAATTACATGGTTGGAAAAAAAAATTTATGAATGGAATTTATGGTACAAGAAAGTTGCAAGGTGACTCAGTGGTGTTGATCCAGTTTAAGTCAGTTTCTGTTTGGTGATGTGTCAAAGGTCATGTCACTTTGTGACAAAGTGAATGTGTCACTTTGAGAATTAATTTGCTCATCAGCCAGCCTGTTAAACTTTTACATAAGGGTTGTGAAGTTGGTGTGAACAGTGGGCATATACTGACAAGTGCTACTTACAGGGATAACTCCGGTGGGATGTTCCGCTAGGGACCACTTTCACTTCTTTGTGCTCGTCAACTGTTAAAATGATATTTGATTTGGCCACAAGAAAATAAGACAGTGTTTATTGCAGTACACATTTGTAACAGGGCAATGCTTATAATAAGGTGACTTACGTGCACTAGTTTGTGTACATGTAATTTGCAGAGATTCTGCATTGTGACCTAGAAGAACAAACAAATTACATGGTTGAGAACAACAAACAAAGTGTGTGAGTGGAATTCATGGTACAGGAAAGTTGCAAGGTGACTCACTGGTGTTGATCCAGCTCAAATCAGTTCCTGTTTGGTGATCTGTGAAAAGAGGAGCATTTTGTGAATTAGTTTGCTCATCAGCCAGCCTGTTAAACTTTTACGTAAGAGGAATGAAGTTGGTGTGAGCATGTAGTGCGCATATACTGACATATGTTACTCACAGGGATAACTGCAGTAGGATGTGTCGTTATCACCCATTTTCACATCTTCGTGATTGTCAACTGTTAAAGAGATTTTATTTAGTCACAAGAAAAGAGGATAGTGTTTATTGCAGTACACATCAATTTTGTAATAGAGCAATATTGGTAAGCTGACTTATGTATGCTATTTGCTGTACATGTAACTATGAGAGATCATGGGCCATCACCTCGATACACAAATATTAACTGTTTACCTTTTAAAAGGAGGTGATTTTAAGAATTGGTTTGCCCATCAGACTGTATTTGTTATACATAAGTAAGGGGAACGAAGTTGGTGTGAACAGTGGGCATATACTGACAAGTGCTACTTACAGGGATAACTCCGGTGGGATGTTCTGCTAGGGACCACTTTCACTTTGGGCTCGTCAGCTGTTGAAATGGTATTTGGTTTGGCCACAAGAAAATAAGACAGTGTTTATTGCAGTACACATTTCTGGAAGAGCAGTGCTTATAATAAGCTGACTTACATGCACTAGTCGCTGTAGAGGATTAAGGATTGTATTGAACAAATGGCACCAATTCTAAATACTTATAGGGATGATTACTGTGATATCTATCCTTAAAAGCTTTTTAAGCTCATTTTTTATCATTAAGTAAAGAGGTAATTTTCTAGTGGAGAAAGAAGTCCAATGAGGAGTTTTAAATCATATAACAGAAGGAAGAGGAGACTTATCCAACTTGACTTGCCCTTTTTTATATTTTTCCACTTACTCAACCCATTTTGCTGTGTGTCAAGGGGGGGGGAGACATTTGTAAATTGATTTTGTAAAGCTTATTTAGGGAAGATATTTCTAAATTAGTTCAGTGTGAAGTTAAGTTAGGGGAGATATCTTTTAAATTCATTTGGCCATGTATTTGGTGTTTTGGTGTTAATTAAGTACTATTCAGGGAAACTGACAGTAATGTTGCGACTTTCAGGTACCTACTGTTGTACTTGAAAAGCATTACTTTGATTGCTTCCAATTATCAATTGTAGAGAACCAACTTCACTATCGGGATCAAATACTTCAACTTCATATGCGTTTATTAACGTCGAAATTATGGGTACACACAAGTAAACGATTCAAAGTTTTTCGTTTTGATCCACAATCACGAGCACAAAACATACTACGAGCTTATAAAGAATATTAACCAGTGCGGTCAGCGGCACACTTCCGAAACTCAACAAATGCTAACATCAGTTATTGAAAGCAACAATATAGTTGTATTAAAGCAATAAATTTGCAAAGATTTCAAAATAAGGTTGCTTGAATATATTATTTACTTCTTTTGTTGGCCATGTGGTAAGAGGGAGTTATTTGTACATGTAAATAGTTTAATTTGCAGAGTGTTGGTGTAAGGAAATGTATTGGATAAAGAAAGAGTGTACCCTGTAACTTGTTATGATAAGGTTACTCACATGTACTCTTGATTGCTGTTGTTACCCATTGTTTGGTATATTTCTGACGATCTGTTAACAGATGTGCATGTACTTTAATTTGACTGTCGGAGCATGAATAGACTCTGCTTCAGAAAGAACAAAATGGGCTTGTGCATTATGTTTTTTCTTTGTGGTAACAAGTTACTTGTATTTTGCTGCATTAAGAAATTAGTCTCACTTTTTGAGGGGCTGGTCTGATTTAGTGTGAGCAGGTGTTCAAATGTGATGACTATAGTATGGACTGCATTTTTTTTAAACATCGATGGTGGTGTGTAGGAAGAATTACTAATTGTACTTACATCCATATTTGGAATTGTGAGATCTTCTTCCTCTTCTGGCCAGATCTTGAATAAAACATTTGAAAATTAGTTATAAAAGTGAATTCAAGCATTAAAATTTTCTCTTATTTTTTATATTATAAATATATTGAAGAAGATAGTATTGAGCGGTTTGTAATTAACTTGTTTTTTAGTATCCCAAAAATGGAATACATTATTTGTGATTTTAATTCATACATAGAGGCCAGGTCTTGACCTCTTGCTGTTCACAAGGTGGATACTGTTATAACCGTATCCACTGGTTAAATCACTCTCAGCGAATAGGTGTTAGCAAAGCTAAGTGAATTATCCAGGGGATGGTGATTCAACTATAAGGTAGTCCTATCCACACTTCTAACATTTTGGGCCAGATTGGCAAAATTCAAGTAAGGTGATAGAGTACATTTCTTGATGTAGAAAGAAATTGCAATTTCTCTACAGCTATAAAATTGGAGAACCATTCATGGGCTGGGCAAAAAAGGTCCTAAGTAGTGGATCATTGGGGACAAATATTTAAGGGTAGCTTAGGTGTTGCATATGGCCTTAAATTCACTTGGGAATCATTGCTCTGTTATTTTGTCCAATATGTTTGCTCTTTGTTTTCATAAAATTGATCATGCAAAGAATTCTTTTATCCCTTCTGGTATGCTGATTTCATTGCCTGCAGGGAAAAAAGGTTTCTTTTTCTATGTATCAACCAAAGATTCAAAAGACAGCCATGTTTGGACAAAGAAGTTTCTTCAGGGGTCATATGGGCCCTGGGAATCCAGGAAAATACTCGAATTTTATTGCAGCTTTTTCCAGCACTTTACAGTCTTAGAAATGACAGTAGGTCTTGAAAAGTCCTGGAAATCTGTAAACTTACACCTTATCCCTAATTTTGAGCAATCACTTACATATTTTTATGGTAGATTTCTCAAGAGACTAAGTGAAACGGAGGTCTTGAAAAGTCCTGGAAATTACTTTGCATGAAAGGGCACAAAACCTTGTTTTCAAATGGATTAAAAACACCACAGAGCAAATTGTACAATGATGTCCGGGGGAAATAATGCCACATGTAAATTTTGAGCCACTTTTGATTGTTTTCGTTGTTGTTGTTTTTTTCCCCTCAAGGAATTCACTTCTTGGGCCCTTTTTGTCAGTGCCTATTCAGTATTGCAAGTTTTACTTACATGGATATTTCTTAGAATACTTTTGTCCATCTATTTGGAAAGAAACAGATTTGTTAGTTGATTCAGCTGTGGAAGCATGCCTTGCAGTTAAGTTGCATGAAACAGTTACGTTCAATTAGTAACATTGGTGTTCTTGGCTATATTTATATATATATACTCACGTGAATGGTGGCTAGAAAAAAATTCTTTTTTATCTGGTGGAAAAAAAATTGTTTTAGTGGATAGGTTGACTGAAAATTTCTTTTGAAAGTCGATTCATTCTTACTAATGATATGAAGTGAATTTTTAGATAGTCATGGTAAATAATATTTTTATAGTGGTACGTATGATGTCATAAGTCAATGTAGGACTAGATTATTTTGTTTCAAGTCATCATCAAGGATTATCTGATCAAATACATCATCAGATTGGATTTACCAATAATACACAAATATCAATTTCAACCAAGAAGCTTTTCCTTTCAAAGTTTGCTTTAAAAATATTTTGAAACTAAGATTTCTGATCTTCTCTCAATTTGTCATGTTTTCAATGTTGTTGTGACAGGACATCTATATTGTAAGTTCAATCATTTTTCAATAGACCTTATGACACTTTAAGCTGCCATCTTAACAGGTAGGCAAAGTGTAAAAAATTTACAGTGTTTGTATGGGCATCCAATGTCAAATAATTGTTGTGAATGTTACTTCGGAATAAATTTTGAATTGCAAACTGAAGGTACAGGGCAAAGGATTATACTGACCAATTTTTCCGGACCCGTCTTTACTTGAAGTTGCCCAGTGGCATTTTCAATTCTCGATATATTTGTCTGTAATTTTCTCCCCCAGTTTTCCTGCAGACTGAAAATTCCTGTGTAAAAAATTACAGACAAGTATATGGAAAAATTGGAAATGCTACCTGGAAACATCCAGTGAAGATTAGTCCCTAACAATTGATCAGTATAATCGTCTGCCCTGTATCTCAAATTCGTAATAAAATAATTGTTCTGACCGGACATTATACGAAAATTATTTGCTAGCAGATCCCCATACACTGTAAATTGTTTATGCTTTGCCTGTCCCTCAAGATGGCGGCTGAAACCATGATAGGGTCTATGTTGTAGCTTCTCTGCAAGACCGCGAGGTATCAATATCCTGCTGAATTGAAATCAACTTTTATTAGTGCCTTGGCCAACTTAAAGAGTAAATTTATCTCAAGAACCTTTAACATAACATGACAGTATATAGATATGTGGAAGACTCTGTTAACATTTTAAATGTTACTATGGTATTTTTCAATCTCCTTTCTTTGATAGCTTTTTGAAAAGCAATATAATGCTACTTCGTTTTATTATGATTTTGTCAATTTTATAGACATTAAGCATTATTGTAATCAGAGTTAGGTGGGGAGCTGATCATATGGCTTGTAATAATAATTTACATTTATTTCATTTGTATTTTCTACTTGAGTGGCTGGTTATAGCCTTCTTTACAAGCATCTCTGTCACATTTTCATTTGTGGTGCAAATCAGCTCTATGCAGGCTAGCATACTCACTTATATGTACTTTTATAGGGGATGACCATCTGTACTAGGCTAGATGTTCACTTCAACACATGTCCCATCTCAAAGATACTTCATTGCACAACTCTGTTCTTTTTTCCATGGGCAGTTTGCAAGTACCTTTTTGAAATGGAGCAATTTTTTCACAGAATTTCATACTAATTGGAGTACTTAACTTCCATAAATCAATACAAAGATTTTGATTTTAAGGAGCAAGAGTTGAGAACACTAAGAAAGCTGGCCAACAATATTATTTTTGTCCACTCTTCTCGTGATAATGTCTGATTAAAAGACATTGTAAATAGTTCTTTTCCACAAAAATATTTCAATATGTGACATTCACTTAAGTTGACTAAAACCATCATTATTAGGAGATTTTCTTTGTTGATTTTGTTAGAATTCGATTAATATTCCTTCCTCATATTTATCAGTATTGCGCATGTTTCTGTTTGTGTGGTGGAGTCGAGAGGGAGTTGAGGTAAAGAGGACAAGAGGAATGTGAGTTTGGCAACTGTTTATTTATTTTTTTTTTCAGTTGGCTCACAAATTTAAACTCTCAAACTGATGGCATTGGAATATGTCTGCACAAATTAATCAAGTCCACTCCTATAGTATTTTTACTGCTGTTTAAAGAATATGGTATTTGAGAAAAATACTTGGTGCAACTTCCTCAACTCCACCCTCAGATTGATCTTTGTTAGGAGTGTTATTTTTCAAATCTAGAAGGTAAAAAGGGATTTTTTGCTGAAAAATAATTATTTCAGCAGTTGTAGTTATTTTTTCTATTAAATATTTTTAATTTTTCATTCTTGAGATACATGCATTTGTACAGTCAAAATTATTTAAACTAAATATATAGTATACATGTAAACTATTCCTGTTTTTATACTCAGGGTTCGTACGGGTCTTGAAAACCCTTGAATTTTGAGAGTACATTTTCAAGGCCTTGAAAGTCCTTGAAAATCTCTGCTATTCATTCCTGGTTCTTGAAAGTCCTTGAAATATTACTGACCTGCATTTTCAATCTTTAAAAACTTCGGTAAAGATAATAGCCGCTCAAGTCATGTCATACAAACGTGACAAGTTGTGGGGTTGAGAATGGTTACCAGAAATGAAAAAGAGGTCTTTGAAATTTCAAAATGTGGTCCTTGAAAGTCCTTGAATTTTTGGTCTAAAAAAGTGTATGAACGGCTTGTATACTTTTGCCTTTGCCTATATTTTTTTTTATTTCGATAAGTCATTTAATGTGTCCAAATATGCAATAAAATAATTTGCTCTGAGTCAGTAGTTATTCTTGCTATTTTAACTCAAGATGAATGCAACATCATCTTACACTTTTGAAGTTAACCTGTTGCACTGATTTGACCACCATGATTCAAAGTTGTTGTATGATGTTCAGTAAAGTCTGATGTGCTTCAAACATCTGATATCTTAATATAATGCAATGTTTTTTTGTTGTCAAGTGCAGACAGTTTGGTCACTGCATTAATCAAATGTTGTGCCCGCATCCACACTAATACACATACGTAATGTTCATACTTGTGCATATACGCATGTAGGAAAGGTTAGATGTGGGGAAACAAGATGGTCCAGTTGTGACTGAAGCACTAATGCGTGTTTACATTAAGCATACTTGGCGGCCAGTAAATGATTCTTTTGCCTTTGTGCTAGTTATTGATCTCAAGATTTGCAGATTGGTATATCGTTACAATACCACTTAGTGACTGTAACATCTTCCTCATACAACATTTTTGGCAGGGTAACAACAGCCAAACATTTCTTCACTGGATCCTTTGGTCGAAGTGTTTAATCAAACAGCATTTAATTGGCCACCTCGTTGAACACTGTGCAGCATCGTTCAACAATGTTGAATGTTGCATCCGTTTGGTGCCGGACCTTCATGCAAGTATGATCAGTGTATAAAACAACATAGACGGAAGTGTAATGACCAGTATTTTTGATCTGTGAAACAATATTGTAAACATGTTGGAAACAAACACATTTCGTTCAAAGATCCTCTACGTGCTTGTGAGGAGAAAAAAGTTTTCCATGGAATTTAGTATAGTGTGGGAATAAGTAGATAAGGAGTACATAGAAAGAAACTTTAAACTGACATCAAACTTTATTGACGTGGTCTCTGCTGTGTGCATTTAATTATCACGAATAGAATGGGGTCATAAATAACGCTGGTTTAATTACGTTCCCAATGTAAATGAAAGTCGGCTTTCCATGTTGGTAATGGCATATGTAACATCTCACAAGCAATTAACGACTTGCATTATGGGGATATTTTGTCGTGTGGACCCACTGAGCGCAAAGAAGAGAAAAAGACAAATTTAAGGGTGCTTTCGATTGGGAAATCCGGATCTTTGGATTTCCAATCGAACACAAAATCCGAAAACGGATTTTCGCGACGGATTTTGTTAATTGAAATCCATGTCGGGGAAGGATTTCAATTCAAGAAATCCGCGGCGAAATCCGTTTTTCGGATTTTGTGTTCGATTGGAAATCCGAAGATCCGGATTTTAAGATCTAAATGCGGATTTCCCAATCGAAAGCACCTTAAGTACCACTCGATTTTCTTTTTTAGCCATAGCTCATGTTTCTGTTGACTATAACGTTCTTCCTTGAAGATAATTTTTCTTTCTTTTCTCGAGACTTAAAATGAACAGCGATAACGATTTCGTTGTTAATTTCAAGTTCGTGGAGGTGTGTTTGGGGGCGGAGGAGCCAAGCCTCCGTAAACACTCCACACTATTGGCTAGAGACATGGAGGTGTGGCTGAAGGCGAATTTTCGTGTGTGCACCGAAAGTTCAGAGATTTTTACCCAAGTGGATCATGCTCGTACTGCCTTCTCCCATTTTATTCATGTAGAGTTAAAGCCGATGATCGCCCGACTTATACGCTTGAGAAAAAGCCACTGTTGCGCTACGCAAATTACATTTGTTGTTGAAGTTTTGGCCAAAATTTACATAAAAACATGGGTTCGCTATCAGCGGCTGACGGAAAACCGCGGGTACGTGTTATTTTCACAATCCTATAACTAGGCTCAATACCGGACCCGAGTGAGCGGTGGAAATCGAGCTGTTTTATCTAAACGAGAACTGGAAGAATGGAAAACACACAGTCCCGATGAGTTTTTCAAGGGAGAACCGAGATGTGAGATATGATTGCACGCATTTACATTTTTTTGTGAAAGCAGGATTTTGTCGTGCATACACAATAATGTTATGTAGCTTTCTTTGTTTACATTTGTTATTGCAAATTCTTTCAGTTTTCAAGGAAACCTCTTAATTGATTCTCTGATTTTGCTTTTCTTTTGTAATATCCAAGGAACCGTTGAGGCGAATACATTTACACAATAGGCCATTTCCGAGTTGACGTCGGCCTCTTTTTCAAAGCGAGTCTAAGTGCGAAAGTTTTGTGATGGTAATCAGTTTTACTTTGCATATGAATAAAAACTCATTTTAATAAGAAAGAGTTCGCACTTAGACTCGCTTTGAAAAAGAGGCTGAAGTCAACTCGGAAATGGCCTATTGTTATCGTCAACTTTTGTTTCAGTCCCATACCCCTTCTTTCATTGAAATCAGCCAACATCTCTTCAGACAGTTGCATGACAAAAGTGGGGGGTTACGTGATATATTCTCTTGAAGCAACACACAAAGTCGAACCAGTAACTGGACTAAAATGAAAGTGTCTGCAAAGTTTAAAAAAATATATCTGGAGCAGATTCAGAGTCACCTTAAATTTTCGAAAATTTAATGTGGCTCAGAATCCACTTCAGATATATATTTTTAAATTTTGCAGACCCTTTCATCTCAGCCTACTGATTACTTTCCACCAAAAAAAATTGGGCATCATTCAGTTTAGTTTTAAGATATGAGCAAAAAAAGCCAAAATATACAGTGGATTTGTAAGGTGCTCCCATTGCCACACTAACTTTTTATGGCACCATGGTGACTGCATCTTACTTAGCAATAATTGATCTTTATACGGCACTATAATGTTTCTGTTGCGTGATACACCAATTCACCATCAGTCCTTCGGATAAGAAAGCGTTGAGACTGCAATCTCAACCGAAACTGTTGAGAATAATAATCACCCTTGCAACCAGTTTTGCTCAGTTATGCCAAAACTATCAATTTACACACAAAGATACCGTCCTCCATGGCAATGTTGTCCAAAGGGTTTGAAATGCTGCTCAGGCACTACAGACTTTTCATACCAACATTTAATGGGGGGAGTAAGGTCAATGAGCAAAATTTCTTGATTCTTAGTTCACAGAAACATCATAGGTACTGTCTGTCCGTATACCATATTTTCTAAACAAATTTTCCAAGATCATGGTTCAAGCCACCATAAATTGAACTTTAACATACTAAAGTTAAGCTATTCCTAAACATGTTATTATTTTAGAGAACCAAGTAGTGCTACAGACACCTCTTTTACCCTACATGTCACATCTAAGTCCTTTCACAAATTCTTAAATGTCTTAAGAGATGGTCCTGAAGAGGAATATCAATCCCATTTCAGTGTCCACTTTTTTCCAAATCCCACTTGTCGTGTTTAAATCCCAGTAATCATGCTAACAAAAATTTATTCCATTCCCTTTTACGGCCATATTCCCAATCACATCTTACTTTTGTTGAGAAGCTCCATAGTGGGGGGAGGGGATAGATAGGGGTATGCAAATCATCGAATCTATGCTACTTTGTTGCCCATTTGGTTGTTGCAACATTATTTTTATTGAAATCAGGATCTGCACTACCTTAAAATAATGTTAGTGTACAAAAGAATAAACATAATGACAATTAGGCTGACCAAAAATTAATGATAAGACCCACAATGCAAACTTGCAATGCAAAACTGATTCATAGACAGAACCTCAATGAAAGAAATGATTGAAATGAACCTCAATACTCAGTTGATCTGCAATTCACGTTTTTCCAACCTGTAAATCTATTTAATCTACTGCAAACTTCCCAATCCCTGAGTTTTTTTAAGGCTAAATGTGCCGATCTGTACACATACTCCAGCCCCCTTCCATTGCCCTAAATCCCATCTTCCCCTTGGGTGAAAAAAAAAAAAAAACAGGTCTATCTCAGTTCCAATTTTACCCCTTCAGGACTCTCTTAAATGATTAGGATATTACAAACAACGAGACAAGTGTCAATGGATAGCAAATGCCTTTAAATTTATGTTCTGATCTCAATACCTGCTGGCAGTAAATATACACTTCTAAAGCTAACGAGGCAAAGTTAAGGTTAAGCTCTTTAGTTTAGTTAAGCTTGCTTATCTCATCACACGCCATGTGCGACTGTTTTAGAGAAACATACAAAACGGACACAAATGACACACTGAGCTGACAACGTTTCCAACCTTCTATTAATTCTTGAATGATATGCCTTTTAATGTTTGACAACAGAGTCAAATAAATGAAACTGACGTAAATACCTTCAATACAGTTAAAAGTCCACATTTGCGGGATAATTTGCACCCACTTTATAACATTGTCACCTTTATCCCTCTAACAAACAATTAGTTTCAGAGTTTAACTTTCTTCCAGGTTGACTACCGAGGAAACATTCAGGACATTGCCTTTGAAATAAGTGAACCAGTCCCAGCCATAAGCTTTCAACAACAACAGCAATCATATTTTTTTCCCATAACGTCCTCTGCGTCTTAGTGCCTGCTAGGCGAAGTTGTCAGTCCATCCATGTTTGTCCAGGTCTGTCATAGCTCTTTGTAAAGGTTTCTACGTTCAGTTTCAACAATTATTAATACTTATCACAAGTTGAAGCACAAACAAGTCACGAGAAGCGTGGGGCTGTTGACGACCGTCGATCGGGCGTGAACAAATTAGCTTGAAGCAGCGTGATTAAAAGATAATGTAGCTCCATTCAACGTACGTACCAACGGAATCCTGAGAAACTTAACGGGTACACGTTCGCAATTTGTAAAGGGCCAATATTTGATTACCTCTTGGTGCAAAATTGGGCGCGCTTACCCGCCGCACCATCATACCTTCGAACTGCACCAAAGAGTCTCTCAGCGCATGGAGAGATTTCTCAGAGATTTCTCTAGAAAGAGGGCGGGAAAACTTAAAGGCGGGAATCTCAATTTCTCCAAGTAAACGGGACGCAGTATGAAATGATATGCATTTCACTCGTTACTTTTAAAATTGAGTGAAGATTCGTCAACATTTTAGAATTCCTTTTCCATGACTTGGTTCGAAAACAACTTTTTTTAAAATCGAATGACTGACCATAAAATTAACAGAAAGCAGGCGTGGGGGGAATAGTAGGGGAAATATTTTATTTTTTTAAAGGAAATGGAATGTATTTTTCACTCGTTAGATTAATACCGTGTGAAGATTTATCAGACCTCATCAGCATCGATGGCGTAGTCATAAAAACAACTTAATCTGATAAGTTACCACATGTGGAAAATAACTTTAAAATACCTGAAATACAGGGAAGCTGTTTGAATCCGTCATGAAATTCTTCTCAGACCTTTCTCCATTCGTTTTAAGTAACATTGCGCTCTTATTATCTCTACAAGTAAACACTGCGCAACAACTACGCACCTAAAGCAAGCATCATTAGTTGGTCAAGAAGATGAACTTTAAGTACTTAGAACACCTCTTTTTTACTAATTATGATTTACTAAGCTATCCATTAACTCAAATAAGAAACCTACGTTCAAATAATCTGAAAACTTCGTTTGCATAAAAACAACGCAATGACTCAACCACTCAATTGTTTTGACTCAATTGTTTTGGTAAAAGA
>BLFK01000998.1:1224172-1232028 GCA_014634185.1 Astreopora myriophthalma | reverse complement strand
TTTTTTTTTTTTTTTTTTTTCATTTTTCTCTTAGAGCAAAACTTAACCATGTCGTCTTCTGTCTTTCCTCAAAATCAACGCAAACGAAGGCGGTGACTGGCTAATCATTCAACTTGTTTGACGTTTATTTCTTATTTTCTATTGGTGCTCCCACATATTGATTGGCACTTTATGAAACTAGCTCATTGGTTAGTTTTCTTTAGGTAGGGGGGTCCATTTAGGGTATTTTAGTTGGGATCAGGAGAGTGGGGAGACTTTGTCCATATTTGGATAATGCCGATACCAATATTTTCGGGCCATTTTTTGTCCTGAATACGATTTCATGCCGACTAATTACTTCGTAAGGACTGGAAAAAATGTGAATCTCGCGCATTCTTGGACTAAGAAATACTACATAAACTATCTGCAAACCATGCTCTAAGAGTATGGAGATCAAATTTGGTAGAGTGTCCGATTATGAGCTAATTAAGAGAATGCTCGTCTGCCTGGAGTTCAGTGACAGTATACAGGTCCACCTTAAAAGTGTAGCATTCTCTTAATTAGACGGATCAACGCGACCCAAGATGAAAAAGGCTGTTCATGGCTGCCCCTGCCCGGACGATAAGACTATTCCAATGCGTAAGGTACTGGCCCCATTCCGGGGAAGATATTTTGTGCACACAGTGTTGTCTTTTTTTAGATATCGATATATTGTTCTCAAACAACCGAAATTTGAAATACACATCTATAAATGCGATGCGAGGACTGAACAAGAACTAATTATTGCGCTTTTCAGAAACATGTGGAGTCTCAAATTCAAATGTCGATATACGATTTTGTTTTTCGCTGCCGTCAGTGTGACTGCCATTGTTGGACTTCTATCCACTTTGTCGGTTTCTGTTTTGAACGGTCCGTCAATTATCGCCGTAAATACGTTTGACGGCCTTAAAAAAAGCGGAAATGTTAATTTTAAAGTCCCCGTGTTTCTTAAAGGCCGAGTAAATAAGTAATATATCATTGTAACTTGCAAACTCTATTCTAGTTGTTTCTTTTCTTTATGTGCTCTGGGTTGAGCGACTTTAAAATGCATAGGAAAAGCCCAAGAGACTCTTTGGCAGTTTTCACAATTCTGTATTTTTGCCCGGGACACTAGAGCAACCACAGCAGCGCTACTGTAGTCAGTCACAACTATTTTTTTTTTCAGCCCCCTTCTTCACAAAAAGACAATGCCGAAAACGGCAAGACTCCCGTAATTAAAGATGACAGGAATCCTGGGGCCGGTTGCTAGAAACTGGGTTAGTGCTAACCATTGGTTAAGAGGTATGAAAACCTATATGTTTCCATGGTGTCTAATCCTGGTTAGGGCTGACCATGCTTCGAGCAACCCGGGCCGGGAGTATTTTAAATTCACCCTTCAACGGAGATCGATCTTTTAGGCACTGTCACATATTCTGGAATAGGCAATTAGTACGCGTATGAAGCTATCATAAAGGAGGTTTATTCTTTTTTTTTTTTTTAAGCTTGGGTTTCTTTAGCCCGTTAGAGGGAAAATTCACCCGGGTGTTATTTCGTGCACGGGAGACGCCCTGATAATTTCAAGGGTATACTGCCAAAACGCACAGGAAATTAAGAACCAAACATTAAACCTTGAAGCGGAATGACTGAATGCTGCCATGTAATGAATTAAGCAACACACATTTAAGGAAATTAAGGGACGAACGAAGAAAAAATAATGGAGAACTACTGCTCATTACTCGAAAGTCCCGAAAACTTTTCGGACCTGAAAAGCTATTTTCAAAACTACAATCTACTTATTCAACAAAGCTGGTCTTAAAAGCTGCTATCAAGATAGGAAAGGGTATAGTCATCAGAAGATCTCATGACTAGAAATGCCTCTTTTTTTAAGTTGCGGGGGACAATATGGTACCTGAAATCGACCCAAAAAACGTCGTACTTTCGAGAAACGCACTCCTGGGGACAGACAAACGAAAAATATTTTCCGTACTCCTCCTTTGTTTGTTTGTTTTTTTATTTTTAATTTCCTGCATGAGGGTGTCCTCTGTGCCCCCTTTTTGTCAACGAATAGTCTTACAATACTTACCAAACAAATTCACCATTTTTTCCCTCGCTTTGCGACAATGCCACCATTTCTTTAGTCCCAGCAGTGTGCATGACGTTTGTCGCGAGAACCAAATTTCATGGTGTAACTCTCACAAGTCTGTATCTCAGCGGTAGAGCATCCGAACTAGTAACCGGAAGGTCATAGCTACGACTTCTGTTAGGAGGCTCGCACTTTTTTCCGAGTGTGCCCGAGTGATTGCTGACAAATTCACACCGAAAACTCTTTCCAGAAATTTAACTCAATGGATAACTGAACAAAGTTACATAAATGTTCCATAAAAGAATTCGAAGGTTCTATAAAACCCACGTTTTCGTTGATTCATTTGTTCATACCTGCTTGCTTTCTCCGTACCTCTTTACCATATATAAGGCCCCGTGCACGCATTCATTGCAAAACAAGACGCTTCGAAAGCGTTCACGTGGGATGCGTTGATCGACGAATGGCCGTCAACAGTCAGTGTTTATACGAACAAATAAACTTGAACGTAAATGTTTATGCCAACATTTAGTACAGGATCAACAAACGGTCTTGCCGGCGGTGTTGCTTGTACTATTTCACAAACAAGAAGGAAAAACAAAACAAAACAAAAAACAAACAAAACAAAAGAACAAGTCAACAACACGGATATTATCCATGGTCACCCATCCAAGAAGTACGTGGCTAATTACCATATGAGACCACCGATTTTTTTGTACGTGGTATGCCTGTGGCACACCAAGAAACCATTGAGAAAATCGCCCGTGTGAGGGCCGTACACATTAGCGCAAGCGTGGCAGAAAAAAAGCCTTGCAGCCCTGCTGGGAACTTGTACACCTATGAGCGATACCATTTTAGAGGATTTCGTTGTGTCCAAATATCTAAGGTTATTTACAAAGAGAAAAGCAAACACAAACAACATACTAGATAAATTTTGTCCAAATTTGTAGCATTTTTTTCTTGGCCCAAGTTCATCCTCTAAACGCTCATATATGGTATAAAGCGGCCACACCTGAGAAAATGCTTATTGACCGAGCTTACATCGGGCAGGACGGGAAAATATTTGGTCCTTGGTCATGGCGCACGGATCTCGCTGCGCTCGGTCTCCCCGCTATGACCTCGACGGTCGTCGTCTGACGGATAAACCCTGGATTTAAAGTGCTACTGTGATCAAATTTTTATCCCTTTTACGTTTTTCACATAGAATTCCAGGAAAGATTAAAAACGCCGTTTAGCGTATGGAAATATCTGGATTGGTTCCGGAGTTATTTAAGTTTGAAAAATGAGTAAAATATGCGAATGAAAGGACTGGTGACGTCATTCACTCAAAGAAATATAACATCAAGTATATAAATGGAGCTATCTCGGTCAATTTGCAGCAGAGACCAATTCAACTTGGTAGGCTAATAGTTCCACAGGCAACACACCTAGGGTCATAAAAAAACTGGTTCCCATGGCAGCTCACTCTTCTCCAGTCCCCTCCAACCTGATTTCATATTTTTGATAATTTTAAGCTTGAAAAACATTTACAAGGCTACAAACTCGACCTAACATATTTATATGCTTGCTGGATCACGTAGATGAGGCACCATTGCAAAACATCAAAATAAAACACTAAAGGTGGCCAGCAGAGCCTTCAATATCAAGGAGGTCTGGAACCCAGTATGTTGCCATGGTTAACAAACCTGATATGCTGATATTGCAGATCACATCTAGTAGAATCTTAGTGTAAAGAATCAAGCATTTCTGATACAAATTGGCTCTTTTTTCATTATATTTGATCAAAATTTGGTTTAGTTTATGATGTCATCACTTGGCTAATTTGCATATTTTAAAAACTTGAATATCTCTGGAACAAAATGAGATTTGAAAATAGTAAACAGCATTCTTCTTCTTGTACAGACTACTTGTTTATGGTTTAAAATGGCTTAGATAGGAAAGATGAAAATTTCACCATACTAGCACTTTAACAATGAAGCAATCAACGCACAATTTTCTACCATGTTTGCTTGCAATACAAATTTTATTTATAACTTCCAAGTCATGAATGTGGCTCTTCCTTTAATTTTCTTCAGACAATGCAGTGACCATTTTCTCCACTGTTACTACTACCCCTTTTCTCACTGTTCATGCACAATGATCAGTTACATGTAGATAATATTAATTGTAGCTCTATACGAAACTTTACAGTCTATCATTATCTTTAAATATTACAGTTCAATCAGTATCCACTGTCTTGTGAAACAATCCAGCCTTGCTTAGTGTAGGTCATCTGTGGTGTAGCTGGCTTGCACGTTACACCATCGCTGCCATGTTAGTGGACGCAAACTGTCTCTCTACAAGTCAGTTACTAACCACCAATATTATTATTATTAGACAGTTCAAAAAAGTACACCGTAGCTAGAAGCTTTACTTAACTTGGAACTTCAGAACAATTCTCTTACTTAGTTTTGCTGAGTTCGTGTCTTTGGGTCAGCTGAATTCCCACAATGTAATTCTAGTAACCCAGTCACATAAACAATGTAATCCAGAAAGCAACCAGTGACGTTTGTTCACTGAAAGGGGTCCATATAACAAATCTTTTCCTGATTCAACTGAACTTCCTGTTGTACTCTCATTGATTCAAGAGAGTCTCACGGTAATTCAGTGCTTTGTATAGCAATAATACCCCCTCTTCCACAAGAAATCTGAGCTCTGGCACAGGACCAAAAGAAATGGAAGCAAGCCGTCAAAGCCACCAGCAGGCACCAATGCATCTCCCCAAGAATGTCTCAGCCAAGTAAGAGACAATGGTAATACTACCAGTTTCATTTCCTGGTGTTCAAATCATACATCCAAAAATGCAGCTAACAGTTGTTTGAACTGACCCAAGCGTTTCAGTGGAACTCTCAAAATTTCACATAATTGGACGCTCCATCTTTTGCCACTGCATAACCAATCAGAAAACTGAAAAAATAAGAGAAGGTAAAAAATAAAACTTCCTGATTTCATGTAACAATAATATAAGAAGTACTACATGTAGTAACTACTGACAACCAATTCAGTCATCCTCACTGCTATGAACTGTACCACTGATTACATCATCAGCCCAAAAGTAAATTAAATCATAAAACATCTACTCACCTGTACTAAACCTACAACTGGAGACCTAAGAAGTCCCTCAGGGGCTTCAAAAGCCCCAATTTCTATTTCCAATCTATAATTACAGTAGTTACTACTGTTATTTACTTCATTGCCTTCAATTTCTCATAATGTATGGAATGTTTACTGCCAAACTCAGATAACTATGAACACCTGAAAATATTTCAGGGATGTTGATTGTGTAGTGACCAATCACAGTTAACTTCAGGATACTTGAGTTGACCTAAAACCCACAAACTAATTACTACTGCTATTTGTGGTTTAGGTTTCTCATTTGATTGGCTTATTTTGGGCAGAACAATAACATTCCATAAATATTTCTAGTTTTCAGAGTTAAGGTTAGGGTTAGCTGGTAAAATTATGTCATACTGAACAAGAAAATTGTTTATGATTTAACAGCAGAAAATAATCTCATGTTAGAATAAAATAAATAATGACCTTGAGTTGAACTCATGCAAAATGAGATCTATGAATAATTATTTTTTAACTAAGCCCTTTCAATGACTTTTAACCTCTTGTCACCCTTTTCTTAGCCTCAAAGAAATGAATAGTTGACACAGATTACATGAACTCCAAAGAAACTTGAACAGCTTGATGATCAGAATAATATACACTAACAACAGAATTCTGCATGATCCCAAACACTTGTTTATTAATGTAAATATGGTCCAGTAAGCTTGCAGATGAAACAAATGTAGGACTTTGAACAATTTGGGTGTATTTAAATGTGTCCATTAGTATTTTCAGTTCCTCTATTTCTTCATCACTAAAGTAATTTATATTAAAATCCCCAAGAATTATATCAACAGGATTGTCACTAATAATATTTTTCACACTGTTAACATACAGTCCCACATTTGAGCTGTGTTTACGATAGAGTAAGAGAACTGATTTCCTCTTGAAAGATTTCTTGCAAAGAATCACAAATTTTAATCCATTTACAGAATAAAAATATTCAATATCCATTACGTCCACGTTGCACGACTCAGTGCTACATATATCTGTCCATAGTTGAATGAGTGTTGTTTAAACAATTCAAAACCAACAACAGTATTCTCAAGTGTCACACCTTGTACTTTGTGAACAGTACATGCCCATGCTAATGTTAGAGGAAACTGAATTCTTTGTATTTCTGGAGATGAGGCTTTGCCTGGCCTTATTTTTATTTTAGCTAAAACTGGCACAATAGGTACCAAACTGCTGTGTTTTGCATATGAGTCACTTGATTTGTTTATTGTCATCTCACCAGCTTTTTCATCATCAAATTTAACATAGACTTTTATTGGCTTCTTAGTAATTTGATCCACGGCAATGGTGACTACAGTGCCCATTTTACCGTTTATAAGCCTGTCAGCAATATTAATATTGGATGTGAGCATCACTCTTGCACCTTCTTTAATAAATATTTCAAAATCCAAGCCACCAGTTGCAGAGCGTCCTTTTGCCAATACTCTCTGTACATCTTCTTTGTTAGCTGTTGGTGGATATTGATCTACACATTTCAGCACAAACATTTGTGTTGGAAGCTCTTGCAATAACTTCATGTTATGTTGATCTACTGGCTTATTTTCAGCCCATATATAGAGACTACTATGTCGATAATTGCTGTTATCTGATGACAAACATTTGCTTTGAATACACTTAATGTCATCGTCAGTGTGGCAAGCAGTTCTCACTCTGTTTAAAAGTTCAGTAAACCTTTGATCATTCTTTTGTCTCATTATTTCTGTCAGTTCAATCATTTGAAAAACATGCCATGGATGGCACAAGTTATAAATAGCATTCTTAAAATCAGTAAAGATGGGTTTTCTTCGTATTGGTGGAAGCTGATACAAATCACCAACAGCAATAACACTGATTCCAGCAAATATCTTGGAACTTGGGGTTGCAAAGATCTCTTTTAGTCTCTGGTGTATATGGAGTAGCACTGTGTTTGAAACCATAGAAATTTCATCAATAATCATTAGCTTTAGTTCTGCTAGTGATATTCGAAGCTGGGTCTTTTTCTGATCTGACAATCCTGGTAGATTATCTCCAGTCTCCTTTGGTATGCCTAATGCAGTGTTGATAGTTGTACCATTTATGTTTACAGCTGCAACACCTGTTGGAGCCATTAACAGAACAGTAGGAATCTCTGGATTTGTTGGTGCATGTCTGAATGTTTTGACTCCCGTATGATAAATTGAGTTGATCAAGTGACTCTTCCCTGTCCCTGCACCACCCGTCACAAAGAGATACAATGGCTCTATTTGTCGTGGTTTTTTACTATTCAACTCTATCATTTTACTTCTGCACCATGTCAAGACAGTGTCATATGCACTTCGCTGCTTACAATTCAAAGATCTCACAGACTGACACAGTTCATCTTCTGAAATATCTGATGGTTGAGAATAAGCTATGATTCCACCAGATGATTCTGCCAACTCTAAAGAATTTGACTGCCCAAGATGCTCAGGTACTTGCTCGTTAAAAGACTCGCCAATGTTATCCTCCATTTCTGTACACATGTCCACATTTTCTTGGTCATTAAGACAATCAAATGAATGAAAGCTACTAATATCATTGTTCTTTAAGAATTCATAGGCTTCATCTACTGCTTCACCATCAGGTTCAAATTTAACTTTATTACCTACAACGA
>BLFK01000998.1:1211672-1216672 GCA_014634185.1 Astreopora myriophthalma | reverse complement strand
ATTATTCCTGATTGTTCTGGAGGCCGAGGCAAAACCTCACAAGTCTGTTGACACTTCACTGGTACATTACAAATTGCACCTTTTATCTTTTTCTGCTGACCTTTTGGCATTATGACACCCTTTTCAAAGACTATTCTCTGTGCTATTAAAATCTGTTCAAGTTTCTCAAGTACAGACAGTTCTGGAGGTATGTCATCAACATACAAATTATTATACACAGCCTGACATGGAACTTTTCCTTTTGATATTTTTAAATAACAGGTTTTACAGATGTATTCCATGTTATCAAATGACTTTCTGCCAGTGAAAAGATCTTGGGTACTATACTTGTCTTTTAATAATTCTTTCACTGATTTTCTGTAAAGTATTCGATTACAAACTGAACAAATATAATAGGGACCTTCTTTAATCTTCTGCTTAAACAATGCAATATAGTAGTCTAAATCACGCAACTCATAAACAGCAACTTTTCTCTTCTCTCTTTGTTCAATAACTTTTTCTCTCTTTTGCACTGGTTCCATATCATTGTATTTCTGTCTCATATTCTTGAGAAATTGTTCTTTCTTTTCTGGATCCATATTTCTATACTTTTCAGCATTATTTGAAAGTAGTTGTTCTTTTTCTTCTGGACACATATTCTTGTATATTTCTCAGCATTACGCAATGCGACTCTTTCCTTCTCTTTTGCATCCATATTTCTGTACTTTTCTCCACACTTTGAAAGAAGGTGCTCTTTTTCTTCTTTGCCTTTATTCCTGTACCTTTCAGCATAATTTGAAAGAAGTTTCTGCTTTTCTTCTTTGTCCATATTCCGATACCTTTCACCATACTTCAAAAGAAGACCCTGTTTTTCTCGTCTGTTCATAACCTTATACTTTTGAGCATGCCTTGAAAGAAGGTCCTTCTTTTTTTCAGAATCCAATAAATGATAATCGTCTCTTCTTCTTTTGGTAATTGCTTCCAGTTTTCCTGAAGACTTATGTTTCCTTACTATTTGCTTCCTTTCCTTATCCGACATTGCACATGAACACAAAAGAAAAAGTACGTGATAACCCACCTCACAACAATTAAACCTGCTTGTAATGGTGTCACAAAACATCCCAATCAACAAATCTACATTTTCAAAAACACTTACTGTTTGTGTTGGTTTCCTTTTGTCATATGCTAAAACAATAAATCCAAGTTCCTTTTTGCAATGCCGCTGGAAAATGACACTCACACAATAACTTGAAATCCATAGCAGAAAACCAGTATTATTTTCTTTGTTATCTAAAATGCATGCCTTAAGATTTTCCTTACTAACGGTACTATTGCAAGAAAAAACTCCCTGACACAATGCACCAGCAACTAAATCAACATGTCCTGACCCTATATGTAACTTGTTTGGGAAATCAGAACCACTCAACCCTTCTTTTCCAAAACAGTAGCTGTCATGGAACAATCTTCCATTTTCAATAATGCTCTGTATTGTGTCAGAATTCCAATAAGTGCAAGATTTTACAGTAGAAAAACAAATAGAATAAAACGAAATTGCAGAACACTCTTCAAATGAGCCAGGATTTAATGCACCCTTTACACTGAAACTTCCAGCACAATTTTCCCTGTCAATCTGCATTTCACGTATGCTTACACCTTTAAGTTCATAAGTGGCATTAGATACTTGAGCATGAAAGTTCTGAACATACTGCACTAATTCATTTAGCGAATCAATTTCTATCAATATACAAGTACCAAGAGGGTGTGCCTTACCATTAAGATCTTTGCTATGCGAATCAAACATTTTGTATCCACAACTAGGGAGGCTATATATCACTACTGCATAAATCCCAACAGTTAAAATGAATTTATTATAATTATCCCTAAGCAAACAATTGAACGCACCAGCCAGTGGCATAACATAGCAAAACCCTGTAATGGGAAATGTTTCTCCATTCACAACACCGCTGTAACTCTCACTGTATCTCAATTCATGGTTACTTTCAAACAAGCTAACCATGGCAGGTAAATCAGTCAACAACAGCAACCTTTGTTTACTTGATTGTGATAGTGTTGAGTACAGACCATTACCAATATTCATGATTTCAACTAAGTCACTCGAAGACAAAATTGATTCCCTGAAGTTGAAAATAAGAGCTGACAACGACATTGCAACACATTGTGTTCCTGCATTTCGTGTACCAAATACTAAAGAGTTACCTTGACTATACGGTGCAGCAATTGTTTTAGCCGGATTCACAAATGTTGGTCCAGGATTGGTCTCTATATCTCCACACAACAACAACTCACAGTGGTAATTACGTCTGTAAGTTAAACTCCCCAAGCCACAAGAAAGTGAAGAACTTTCATCGTTTCCATGGAATGTTTTGGTCGATTTCTTAAATCTCTGCTGTTTATTAGATGAGGATAAACTTCGACTTGTGTGTAAATTTTTTCCTTGACGAATGCGCCGAAAGGGCACTTTATTCCAAATGTAAAACCTATTAGCACGTTCAAACGCAACGGCATCTTCAAAATAATACATGCGTGATGACCTAGGAAATCCCTTTGAAATCGCACGCCTCATAGACCGTCTCAATTTCCTCCTCTTTCTAAACACACGCGCAAGTTTTTTCCAAGGTATTCGACTTGGCTCTCGTGAACGAGCTCTGGATCTCGGTACGAGGTTCTCGTATTTACCAGCTGTACCATCCCTAGCTCCAAATTTATCGTAACGACTTCGACATACCCACTGAAAAGTTGAAAAAACTGATCCCATGGTGCTTCCCACCGCAGTAGCTGAATCACCTGAATGAATACTGCTTACCTTGCACTTTTCTCAGGATACCTGATTTAGTCACTTTTTGAAGCCTTCAACTCAAGCGCTAAAACTCAACTCTACTTGTCGATTAGTTATTTGTTTAAAGTTCAATCTTTTTTCTTGAATATTCAACTCTGCTTTTTTGAATTTTTTTTCGTGACCAGCAAGGACCTTTTCAAAACAAACCCCTCGACTTAACACAATAATTTGAATGTGGACCCTGCTTATCGTGAGTGTGTACAGATGTATGCAGCGAGGGAAAACGTCCAGAAATGACGAACAATGACACCATGCAACACTCAACGCTTGTGACTCCTTCTCTGCAACTGATGGTGCAACAACTGTTTGACTCGACCCTAGTCGTCTCCAAAAATCGTGTTTCAGCGCGAGGTGTGATGGGTACAAACCTCCCACACCCTCCTCCCTTCTCCCTACCGCGTGTTTTACAGACCACTGGGGACAAGTAAGGTCACAACCTGTCATTTCACGCCCATCCCAACATGCCTCTCTCGTGTAATCAGACCCTCTGCGAGTCAGCCATCCACGGAAGGTGAGAAATCACTTATTTATTAAAAAAGCTTGAGGTAGATAAAAAAAAATAAAAAATAAATAAAAAATAAAAACTTCCGCTGCACAATTTTCTTTTAAAGTTCCTCCAGAAATACAAAATAACAAATCGATATTTCAGCTCACCGAACTTAAAGTTTATTTCCGGTTTTTCCGATTTTATCTTATTCCTTCCTTTCGGACCCGCACGTGCTGACGCGAGCAGCTTAGCTATGGCTTGTGCTCTTTACGCGCGCACTGGGCTAAAAACTATTTCCAGGACTACTACTGCGACTCACGTGTCCAATCATGTAAATTGTTGGTGGTCAGTTCTCACAATGAATACTGTTCCTTCACAAGTTTTTGCGATGGCATTTCGATCACATTTCATCGGTAGTATCGCACAAAGAAAGGAAAAATTGCCGGCTGAATATGGCTGACTGGTCGCATCATTCAAGCGGAATGATGGGAAACGGATCCTTGACAAGTTTTTGCAATGGCATTGCGATGACATTTCATCAGGAGTAATTGTACAATGAAAGGAGCTGGCTAAAGATGGCTGACTGGTCACATAATACAACCGGATATGGAAAAAAAAATAAATAAAAGTCAAACCCGAAAACATAACTCTAGCCGCCTACGGCTAGAGTAACAAGAGGCTACAGGTAGCCTATACTCTAGCCTCCTTTTTAGCCGATTTAAAAAAGAGTATTAAGCATGGTCAATTCTACGCTAGAAAGCTGATAGCAAATAGTAGCCGGCCTTAGAAACTGGTCAGTGAAAAATTCCACAACGATAGCGGGAACATCAACAAAACTCCGATCGTAGAATTGACTTCGTTGTAGAGACCTAAAAATGTTACAATACGCATTGATTTGATTCAAAATGGGGAAACGGATGCGATGGCATTTTGATGACATTTCACCAGCAGTAATTGTACGATGAAAAGAAAATAGCTGGCTAAAGATGGCTGACAGGTAGCATTAACCGGATGTGGCGAAGTAGTGGTTTCCGGTCACGCAAACAAAATATTGACACATGTTTTTTCCCAGTGGACGCGACGTTGGCGCCATGGCCTTGTGGACATCGCTACCTTCCAGTGCGGACACTCATTTAAAAAGCCCGCTCAAACTGATATCGATAGAAATCAATAATTGATTGGAAAATCGTGACCCGAAAAAAAAAAAAAACAAGAGGCTACAGGTAGCCTATACTCTAGCCTCTCCTTTAGCCGATTTTCGATTTGAAATTTTAAGGTTTAATTTTATGCTAGAAAGCTGATAGCAAACAGTAGCCGGCCCAGGAAACTGGTCAGTGAAACCACTCTACAACGATAGCGATAACATCGACAAAACTCCGATCGTAGAATTGACTTCGTTGTAGAGACCTAAAAATGTTACAATACGCATTGATTTGATCCAAAATTGGGAAACGGATGCTTGACAAGTTTTTGCGATGGAATTTTGATGACATTTCACCAGCAGTAATTGTACGATGAAAAGAAAGTAGCTGGCTAAAGATGGCTGACAGGCAGCATAATAAAACCGGATATGGGGAAATAATGGTTTCCGGTCACGTAAAGAAGGTTTTAATAGATGTTTTTCCCCAGTGAATGCGACCTTGGCTCGATAGCCTTGTGGACATCGCTACCGCCTTT
>BLFK01000998.1:1120365-1173036 GCA_014634185.1 Astreopora myriophthalma | reverse complement strand
CCTTAACGGTTGAGAGACCGTTACAGTAGATGTTTAGCTCCACTGTTTACGACATCTCTATTAGGATGCACTGGGTTTTGTAGTTGTTCTTGTTGTTTTTCCTTTTTGGTTTTGGTCAGTTTTGGAATAATTAACTCGTAACCTCTATAAAAAGAAATCCACTGTAGGAAGAACGCGCGAACGTCCTTAATTAAGACAAGGAAACGTGTGTGCCTATATAGATATAGATATATAGCCTATGGATGTCAGAATATTTCTTGATGGGAAGTTAGATATTTGCCGAGTGTCGGGGGAGGGGAAACTTGTGCACTGTCCACCGCTTGTACTTTCCAGATAACTGAAGATATCTATGGCAATTAATTATGAGGCCTGCACAGCACGTCGAAAAGGGCGTTACGGTGACGTCACGCTAAGATGAAATTGCATGATTTCTCTGTCGAAAAAACCGCCATTTTGGATTTCCTGATCTTACTGAAACCTCCAGAAACCCGCATCCAAATTTAACTTACAGTGTTACGGCTCTCTATAAACTCAAGTACTTTATTGATCGGTACGTAATATAGTTATTTTGTAATCGTAAAAAAAAATATATATATATTAAAATCTGCGATACATAGATGTTATTGAACTGGCTTGTTCGGTCCGTACTGGGAAAATATTGCTCTCGTTCCTTTTTTATGGACAATATTTTCCGCAGAGTTTTCTATTCTTTTTCGGTTTTGCCTGTTCGCCTTCTTCTATGAACGGTTCTGGAAAGTAAAATTCGTACTGGAACACGACATGACTAAATAAAAAGACCATTTCTAGCATTTTTCCTTTTTATGTCCGAGAAAATGGAAACAGAAAAACAGTTTGGAAACCTATATACGCTGCTTCGTGACCGGTCCATCTTAGTGGTCCGTATTGCAAAATTGGGATCGCTCAGAGAACCAATCACAATTCTCCTTTCCATCTCGGACTAGTTTATGGAATATAAATCATTAATAATATTTTTGGCTCTTTCTGCAAGTACAGGACGACAGATGGCGTAAAGAGACAAAGGACATAAAAGAACTCAGCTAAGGCCTAATCCCAAGTGAATAAACACACTGCCTCCCAATACTTGTAGATAGACCCATAGTAGTTGAGGTGGACGGTATAGCACGTAGCCAATCAGAGAGCCGCATATGGCCCACGTGACCCCCCTCTAGCCAATCAGAGCGCGATGCACCTCATTAACTGTCCGCCATTTTGAATTGAGGGTTATGCGGACGGAAAAAATGCCCAAATATGGGCATCAGGCCCCCAAGAACAATAGAGGAGTGCCAGGACACTACTGGGCACTACTTGGCACGGCGAGGCAGGCAAGAAACCGGACATGACGTCACGAAAAAACCGGAAGTCACGCTCCAAATCTATCAAAATGCATTTTTTGAATTAAAAAAACAATTTTAATCAAAAACGAACTTAATTGACAACCGGGAACGTGAGAGGGCTCCGAGTGAACCCTCGTCCCTCAAGACGTCGTCTTGACTTCCATGTCTCTCTGGAAAAAAAACACAACGGAGGGGACTGGTGGACGTCTACGACGTCGAGCCGACAGTGCTCACCCGAGCAGGGGACCGTCCCACGCGACGCCGAAGATGCCGACCCAGTCCCCTTAACCTATCTAATGAGTTCGCGGTCGTTTGCGTCGACGATCCTTTTCCCGCTCCTGCTCACGAAACTCGGGGTCGGCCCGTCGCCGTCGTGATCTTTCCCGTTCCTGGGCCCGCCGTCGCTCCAAGGCCTCGCTCTTGCGTTGTCGCCGCAGACGCTCCGCCTCCTGCTGCCGTCGGGTTTCCTCCTGCTCAGCCACCTGACGTTGCGCTTGCAGGTCCGCAAACCGCGTCTGGGTCGCCTCGTGGGTTGCCAGGTAACCGTACGGGTACAAGATGGCCGTGTTAGGGTCGACAGCCCGCTTGTCGAAGACCAACTGGTACCGCTTGATTTGGGTCACGGTTTCCAGCTGGCGGTCGGCATCTCGCGTGATTAAATGCGGGTCGAAGACCGGGATCTGGCGTGGCTGGTCCAAGGGATCTCGCAGCTCCTGCAACACGTTGGCTTTCAGGACTCGGTAATTGAGTTGCTGGCTGCCGCGGAAATTGAGGGTGAACCCCTTGGACTTGCAGCAGTGCTTGTCCTTGTGCGTCTCGTACCCATAGTTCTTAGGGCCTGCCGACACGAACTCGCAGATGTGATCATCGGGGTCCTCCAGCTCGTCAGTCATTTCGCCGAGGAACTCGCCGAGCTCGATCTCCGGTTGGCCGGGCTCCCACGTGCTCCAGGTAACTGTAGAGCTTGAGGCGGGCATGACAGGTGGTGAAGGCGGCGACGAAGACGGTGCGGTTACTCTTGGGGGCCGCTTCATCGACGTAGTTGTACGTAACGTCCAACATCTCCTCGTTGATGACCCGCACGGCGTGGATGACACGAGACTCGTCGCGCAACAGGTCGTAGAACCGGGCCGGGGAGGTGACTTGCTCCACTTGGCACTTGTTGAGCCGTTCGCCAAACTTGCCCCAGAAGGAATTGAGCATGAGTTTGGCGGTGGCTTTACGGCCCGGGTTCTTGACGATCTGGGCGGGATCCAACTGGACGCCTTCGCGCGCCGAGTAGTTGGCCACGAACCGGTCGCGGGCGGCTTGGCACTCGGGATGCTGGGGGTCTCGAGCCGGGCCTGGGGGCCATCCGCTGGCTTCCGTCTCGTGCTTGAGCCAGGTGTTGACCTACCCGGCAAAGAGCCCCGTCTGGCGGCGCGGGAAATGCCACACCTCATGGATCCGGATGATCTCGTACCCCAACTCCACCGCTTTGGCCAGCTCCGGGGTGCACCACGTACCGGTCAGTCTCCGCTGCTCGGGGGTGTGCGGGCAACGCCACGTCCGGTCCAGCAGGTGGGGCTTGGCTTGCTCGGCAGCCACGCAGGTACGCCACTTTGGCCAGCCCGAAGTACGGGGACAGGTCGGTGCCTTCCACGTGGGTCTTGATCTCCGGGTGCCCGACGGGGTACTCGTAGTACTTGTTGACCCACGGGTAGAGGGAAGTGACGTCCACGTACCGGATCTGCTCGCCTTTCTCGGGGTCGACGGTGGCATACAACACGGCGGCATTGGTACGGCCGCCGAAGAAAGCGTCTCGGGGATCCAGGGGCAGCACGATGGGATGCTGGGCCAGACAGGTCCGGATGTCCTCGCGCTGGGCCTGGAGACGGGTCCAATCGCATCCCCACATGGTCACCAGACGGACCCCTCCGTTGCGCAGGGCCGTCTCCTTGGTGACGGTGGCCTTGTAGAGTTCGCGGAGGGTGCGATCGGGATGGACGCGGCTCTTGTGGCTCATGTTGCCCCGGTGGCACCACGGGCAGCCGTGGATGTAGCACCCGTGGTACTCGTAGGCCGTGTGCATGACGGGGTCGTAGCCGTTGACGTCGAAGACGCGACCGTCGAGCCGAAGGCGTTTCTCGCCGCGGTTGCCGACGTGGGCGATGCGGTCCGCCACGGGCAGGCGGGGGATCTCGTAGTCGGGATCCTCCAACTGCAGGAGGTCGTGGGCCTGCCACTCCTCGTCCGTCATGCTCTCGCGGGTGACGCAACACGCCTGTTGCTCACACCAGTGGAGCCACTCAAAGGCTTCGACGCTCTGCCGGTTACGGGCCCCCGTGCCAGCCCAGTGGGGGTTCGATGGCAATGGTGTCGGGTGGCAGCCACTTCTTCTGGAAGTACCGCATGCAGGAGGAGGCGATGGTGATGCATTTGAGGAAGGGGTTGAACCCTGCCTCGGCCTCGAACTCCTGCTGGAACCGACGGCACCCTGCTGGAACCGACGCACGTCTGACTTGCAGTACGCCTCGAGTTCCTGCCGGAAGTTGAAATGGTACCGCTCGGCCACGCGGTCTGCATACCAGGCCAGAAATTCCCGACGCTTGTCTTCCATCATGCCGTCCAGATCATAATAGTCCCGGGCTGGCATTTCGTCCTTGTCGTATGCTTGGTTCTTGGCGGTGTTGAAAAAATGGGGAAAGAACCCCTTTTTCAGTTCGGCGAGGCCAAACGTGGTGGGAAAGTTGTGCAGAGGTTGCGGGATGAAACAGCAACTGTCCACGAACTTGAGGTCAGCGGTCCGGAGGCTCAAGACCTTGGAGCCGATGCAGATCTGGTGGGTGACCTTGTGCCCGTCGTCGTACAGCTGGCGAAGCACGAACATGCCATCGTAGCCTTTGAAATTGTGAAAGACCGTGATGACTTGTCGGCTCTCGTGCTCGACGACGTGCGTGGCCCAGTCCAAGTACGCTTCACAGCAGTCGGCTCCGTAATCGACGTACTGGTGGTCGCTGTCCTCCCGCTCCCAGCAGATCAAGTTCGGCGTGTGCAAGCCCCCATCTTGCATGGCCTCAAAGTCCGCATAGACCAGCAAAGGGGGTGGGTGTCGGCCACCGGCAGCCTTGTCGTCATCGTCATCGCTGCTCCCGTCGTCGTCCGAGGCGTTGGCCCGCAAAGTCTGCTGCAGCGGCGTCAACGGCGTTTGGGTTTGTCCTCCACCACTTCTGCATGTAGCAGCGGTGGGTCCGCAAGTCGACGCGTTTCTCGTTCATCGGGAAATTTTCGTTTGAATTCAGACACCGAGCCAGATCCTGCATGAGGCCCCGTGCACGCAAATCCCCGCGTCGCCACTCGCCTAAGGTCAGTCGGGCCGATTGGTAGGCTTGATCGAACCGATCCGACTGAAAGTTGATGATCAGGTAGGCATCATCGTCGAGGATCTCGGTATCGGAGGCCAGCTGACGGTCGATGGCTCGGGTCAAGGTTCCCTCGATGGCCCCACCCACGTCGTCCCCTTCCTCGAGTGGGGCCTGTTGTCGGAGTCGGGCACGAAAGACGCGACGATGGAGCCCAAAACGTCGCACGCGTCGATCTTCTCCGGGCACGAGGTCGAACTCGAGGGGTTGGTTGGCTCCACCCCCACGCTGCTGCTGCTGTGGCAGTTCCCAGGCGTCCAGGGCCGCATTGCATAAGGCATCGCCTTCTGGGTCGTCCTCTGGGAAAAAAGAGGCTGGAGGGTGGTCACGCGCGAAGGTCTTGCACTGCTCCCGTAAGAGAGCCCATTGCTGTTGGAGAATGAGTCCACTGGGTCCGGGCTCAGACATGCTGGAGGCTCACCAGGTGGACGAGTGAGCAGAGAATGACTCCGACTCGCGAGGAGCTCTGGCTTTATAGACGCTCGGCAAGGCACGTGACCCGACCTGGGTGGACCAATCAGAGCCTTAAAAAACCCAGAGGAGGGATAGGGGGTATCCCCCCAACAGACCCCTCTAGGTCACGTGAACCCAACGATGTCTTCCGATTGGTGTGTTAAAGGGTGACCGCGCGGACGGCCGCCATTGTGAGTCGTCATGCCGTACCGGGATCCTGCCCAAACGCGCGCACGCGTGAAAGCCTGGAAAGCCGCCCACCCTGAGGCCGTGCGTGTGCAGAAGGCCTGATACAGGCAACAACACAAGGCCCAGCATGTGGCTTCGGTCCGCCGCTGGCGTCAAAGTCATCCCGACGCCGTACGGGCCCAGAAAACCCGGGCCCGTCTTCGTCGACGTCGTACCACCACGTGCCGGGTGGTGCTGGAAACCTGTCCGCTCGATGAACGGAAGAAGGCCCAACTGTTGGCCCATCGCCGTGCAGCAGCACCACCGCCACCACCACCACCGCCGCCGCCACCCCTGCCACCCGTACCCGTGCCACCATGTCGTCGACCCCAGCCCCGGCTCGATCCCGTCGAGTGCCGGGCCTTGTTCCTGGCGCGGAACCGCGAATGCCAGTGCCGCTATTACCATCGTCTGCGTGTTGACCCCGAGCGTTACGCAACGTACCTGACCCGTCAACGAGAACGGGACTGAGCCCGCCGTCAACGTCGACGAACCGACCCCGAACAGGATGCAGCCTACCGAGCCCGAAAACGTAACGAGGCCCAAGCCCGTCGAGGTAGGCCTCCAAAGACGTCGTCAGTGCCCCTCCCTTACCTCGTGCCCGATCCTGCCCGTCTGGCCCATCGACGAGAAGGGAAGCGAGTAAGTGCCCGAGCGTACCGGGCCCACCATCGAGACCGCATCCGGGAAAGTGATCGCGTTTACCGTCGTCGTCGTAAGGCTGACCCCGAACGCTGGGCCGCTTACCTGACCTACCAACGAAACTGGTACCGTGCCCGCCGGGCCCAGGACCGTCCTGATCCCCCACCCATCGACTGCGAGGCCTGCGGCCTGTGCTTACGTTGTGGGGGCTTTGCCAGCCCGTGAACCCCGGCCTGCACCGCTCGATTGCAAGAGTGGGAACGCCATCTACCCACCCTGCGCGCTCGAGCCTTGTTGGGAGTCCCGCCCGTCGTCGAGGATGAGGAGGACTCAGACCTGGAAGCCATGGCCGCCGCGCTGGACGCCGCTTGCCAGACGCCGGAGCGTCGCCCCGGAAGAATCCAAGGACCCCTCCGGCGTACGCCGAGTGGTCCGACTCCGAGGAGGACGACATCCACGACCCCCCGTACGTGGCCTCGTCGTCGTCGTCCGAATCGGAGTCCGAGGAGATGGATCCTGCCCAGCGAGTCCTGGCGCGCATCCGTCGGCACAAGGCGCGCGCCGACGCCCGGACCTGAGCCACGTGGGTTTGACGCGTTGCACGGCTTTGGAAGCCGACAACGACGCGTCGTACAGCAACTGTTGTTTCTTGGCCCCCAACCGCCCGGCGGGCGTCAAGGACGGATTCTCGCCCACCGCGCCCTTGTAATACTGCACCAGTTCGGGCACTTCCTGCTTGGGAATGACGATCATCTCTTCCATGCTTCTCACGGCACGCGACGCGTGCACGTCTCGCACGATGCCACTTGCCTGTCGACCTCCAACACACTGCGGCACGGGTCACAGTAGAGGCGTTTCTCCAACTGCATCTTGTCGCACAACACCTTATTATACCCTTCCAGCACCTCCGCGTACTCCTGTTGCCACTGGCGCATCTCGTGCCACAACCGGGTGTTCTCTGCGTTGGCTTCTTGCAAGAGTTGCATCAGGGCCCGAAGGGTAGCACGCATCGGCACGTGTCACGGAGACTCGTCCATAGTCCGGCGCTTTTCTGCGAGAGGAGCCAAGCTCGTCGACGTTTCAAGGAATTCTTGCGTCGACCCACTTCGCGCAACACCTTTTTATGCTTGCGGAGGCGGGCCATCAGCGGCGGCGCCACGGGGATGCGTTTCTTCAACAGGTTCAACACCCATTTGCTGACGGCGCTGATCTGGTCGGTGTTGGCGTGCTGCAACAAATCGTGCCGGGCACCCGGCCCCCGCGCTTCTTGCAACAGGGCTTGCAAAAACGGCCGTTGGCATCGCAACCGTTGCATCGTCGTTGTTGCGACCCCACCGAGGGTCCCTCTCTTTTATGAACATCGGCACGCGTACGTGGACCCGTCGGGATGGCGAATCATGCCGCGTTTCTTTCGGGCCCAGGCCGCTTTTTCCGCCGCTCGGGCGTCGTAGCGTTTCCGCGTGGCCACTTGGAGCCCTTTCTTGACCCTGTAGCCCGCCGCGGCACTCACCGCACCCAAGGCGGCCGCTTTGCCCGCCACGATGGTGGCCGGCAGCAAAGCCAGCAAGGGCAAGAGCCCCCCTTCTGACGGCGACGGGTCGTCGTCCTGCATCGACGGAGAATGGTCCGTGTCGCAGTGGGGGCCATCCGTTTCATGGCGTTGACGGTGTGACGGCGTCGTCGTCGTGGCATCTCATCTGCGTGTCACGGGGTCGCATCTCCCTTTGTATGGAATCAACGTCGTCGGTGTTTGGCCGCTTCCAATCCTTTCTTGACCCCGTACCCGGCCGCACCGGCCACCCCGCCCAAGGCCGCCGCTTTGCCACCCGTAGGAGTTGGGCGTCGACAGGCGCGACGAGGTCCGTCGCACCACCGGCGGTCCGCCGTCTTTATAGACGGTGGTAATGGTGTTGGTGTGCGTCACCCCGGCGATGGTCCGGCCTCGCGCCTGTTGCCGTTGATCTTCGGCCAACAGATCCAATTGCCGTCGCAATTCTTCTTGGTTAAAACGCTGTCCCGGGCGATCGTCGTCGTCGTCGTCATCGCCCCCGTCGCCGCCCCCACCGTCGCCGTCACCCCCACCACCCCCGCCTCCGTCCCCACCGCGTCGTCGGGGACGCCCTCTCGGGGTGCGGCTGCTGCTGCTTCTCCCGCCGGACGAGGGCAAGGGGGCGGGCAAGGGGCGGGCTTGATTGATGCGAGCGATCCGGGCGGCTTGCGTGTCCGAGGAGCCGGACCCCACACCGACCGTGGCGGCGGCCGTCTGGCAAGGCGATGGCGTGCCCCAGGCCACGACCCACGGGGTGCCCAACGTCAGAGGGGACGGCGTCGACACGGATGCGAACAATTCGTCCAACGTGGTGGGTTGACGGAGCGAGGCGTAGGCCAGATCCACGTCGGATCGAGGGGTGGCCAGGCGTTGTTCGGTTGCCGCTCGATCGCGTTCGGTCGCATGGACCGCGTGCCCGGTGGCAGCGCCCACGCCCACGGGATACCGTGTGGCCATGGTGTCTCTATTCCACCCGACGAGTAAACGTCCACGTCCACCCTTCGAACTTTAATACGTTTGCAAAGACACGGTACCGGTCGTCGGACGCCGGATGCAAATCCAAGAGGAGCTAGCCGTAAGGGCGTTGCGTCTCGCGTTCGTAGACAGCCATCACATCCCGCCAATGCGTGGGAAACGCTTGCATCAACAGATTCCGCACGCCCAAGTGATCCCGCGGGTGCTTGAACGCCAACACGTAATGCATGTTGCGCGAAATAGTCTTGGAGTACTTGTCGGGTGGAAACATATCTTGGCACAGGTACACTACTGTGATGCCGCGATGGTGCGAGTCTTTGGTGAAGAGATCCAACACGTGCTTGTCGTTGCCTCCTTCGGCCATCAGGTCGTCCAACACCAACACGCCGTGCTGTCCCGTGCCGTGCGTGGAGGGAAACCAGGCCGTCAAGTCGGACGGATCCGGCACCCCCTCGTGCAGCTGCACGCCCGACGCTTTCAAGGCTCGGAACCTGTCTTGCCAGGCTCCGTAACAATAATGCACGGCCCGAGGGGGAACGGCGAAATGTTCGGCCGCGTGGGCCAATAGATGCGTCACGAACACCGTCTTGCCGCACCCCGACGGACCCACCACCAAGACGCTGCTGGGTGACCGCAACATCGTGCTCTCCCATGGAAGCTCCCGCGCGTTCAGACGCTTATATGGGTTCGACCGACCCCTTTTCTTTCAGATCGGCACCGTAGTACAGGGGTCAGTGCGTGGGCCTCATAAGCCCAAGGTCGTAGGTTCGAATCCTACCGGTGCCCTTTTTTTGGGAAAAAAAGACCTCCACCCAGCCGGAGTCGAACCGACCACCTCGAGATCTACAGTCCCGCGCTCTGCTGTTGAGCCATGGGCGGGTGCTCTGGTGGGAGAAAAACACACGCACACACTTTCATCGCTCCAACGGTTTTATTGACAACGCATTACTCTGGGACCAGTCTTTGAAATCTAAACGTGTCCAGTCGGCGCCTTGACGTCGGATCTCGCGTTTCAACCATCGCCCCACCCGATGGTCGTTCTGGACCAGGTCCTGGGGATCGAACGCATCCAGAAAATCGTCCAACGTGTGACCCCGACACTTGTAGGCCAAATACATAAAGGCGTAATGCCCGCAACTCTGGCTGGTGATGGTCTGCAGACTCTGGCGATTCGTGTCCATCCATCGCCAATGGCACACGATCCACTCCATCAAGGGGCGGCAGTCGTAGGTCACCAATGGCAAGCCATAACTGTCCATCACTTCGCATCGGTCGTCTTTGGTCCACAGGGCGATCCAATGCGTGCCCGGTCGGTCGTGCGGGTCCGTGTTGACGATGTACCCGAGCGGTCTGTCGCGTTCGGGCGGCGTCGGCAACGTGTCGCTGGCAAACACCCCGGCAAACGACCGCACCAAGAGGGGGTCGCTGCGGGCCAAAAAGTCCAACTGCCGGTCGGTGGTGGCCACGAATTCCATGGTTTGACGGATGCCTCTCTCGGGGTTCGCCTGGGCTTTATACCCGGTACACGTTGTACAGCATGGCCCCTTCGGGGTTGATCTCCAACACGTTCTTGAATTCGGCGTTCAACACCACGTTGATGACGTGGGTTTTGGCCGCCCCCAGACAGAAGAGGACGCGCACGTCGCCGTCTTGACGCGGGTTCAGCATGCCCCGGTCCGCCGACCCGCTGGGCACGTTGTTCCACATGAACAAGGTGCACCCCGCCGTGCCACCCCACTGCTCGGGGGCGATCATGCTGGGTCGGCTCTTCATCAAGGCTCATCAATTGGTTCGTGTCGCCCGTGTTCAATTCCAAGGTCTGGTAAGGGTACTCTTCGCCCCGCACGATCTGCTTGATGCTGGTCAACCCGAATTTCTGGAAGGCGAAGGGATGGTAGGCCACGTTCCCGTTGTAGGCGTTGGTGTGCAACAACCCCACGATCATCTGGTCGGGGATCCGGCCTTGGATCAGGTTGCCCTCGTCGAAATCCAATTAATTCGCCCCGCACGATCTGCTTGATGCTGGTCAACCCGAATTTCTGGAAGGCGAAGGGATGGTAGGCCACGTTCCCGTTGTAGGCGTTGGTGTGCAACAACCCCACGATCAACCGGTCGGGGATCCGGCCTTGGATCAGGTTGCCCTCGTCGAAATCCAATTGATTCTGCAGATGCGAAAACACCCGGATCTCGCTGCCCACCACCGTGTACTTGGCCACCTGCCGTTTCCGCGGATCCTGGCGGGCCCCTTCCAATTCCCGGTACAACGTGTCCGACAACCGCAACTGGCAGACGTGGAAGGTCAGTTTGACGTCGTCTTCTTGCAAACGGCCGTTCAAGGCCACCCCATTCAAGAAGAAGGCGGGGGCTTTGAAGTAAAACCGGATCTTGAGTTCCACGTTGGGCACCAAGGCTTTGCCCAGGTGAAAGATCTCCGAATGCGGCACGAATTGCAACGTGACCGTGTGCCCCCCTCGGTACCATGTCTGAGCTTCTTTGGATTCCAGCACCGCCGCTTTCTGGCTCTCGCTCAAGGCCGTGTAGTCGGCGTGCGGGCCCGCATCGTCCAACTTGTTGGCCGTCAAGGGGGTGGGAAAATCCAAGGCGTTGAAGGCTTTCAGGCCGTGGCGGTAGCTCTTGAACCAGCCTTGCGGTTGCAAGATGGTGTCCCCTTCGTCGTTGGTTTTTTACGTGTCCATCTGAGGACTGATCAAGGTGCCGTTGGCATGCACCGTCACTTGCTTGAGCAACGTGTGGGCCAGGTTGGGCGTCGGAAACAAATGGTCGCCGTCGGCCAGGTTGCCGGCGTCGCTCTTCTTCAAACGGAGTTGCATCCGAAAGTAACTGCGGCTCAGGTCCACGTGGTCACCGGCGACAGTTCCACCATGCGGTACGCCACCGCCGATGTGTCCGTGCTCGGCACCTCGAACAATTCAAAGTCGTCGGCGTAGGTGGACTTTGACGCCCCATGCAGAGGGACGGCCGTCATCGTCGTCGTCGTCGTCGTGGTCGTCGTCGGCGTCTCACCCCGCCGCCTCGTTGAGGAATGGTTCGACGTGGGCGGCGCGTGCTTCTTTTATGCAGTCAGGCTGCCAGCTCGAAGGCCGGCAGGACGGGGGCCCCGCTCCAAAGGCGTCCCTGTGCTTTTCGTTTCACAGCTTTCTTGGTTTGACCCACCACACTCTGCACTTTCCGTTTCACGGCCTGCTGGGCTTGTCTTTTAAGCGTTCGGGTGGCCAATCGGACCACGCCGCGGGGGCCGACCAACGCGTCCAACCCCGATTTCAACAACGTCTTGCCCCCCGACAACAAGATGCCCCCCAGACCACGTCCGGTGTGATCGGGCGTGTACCGCGTCAGACTGCCTCCTTGCATGGTTTCATGCTCGGCTCGGCTTTCTCTCTCTCTCTTTTTTATAGCCCCGTCCCACGGCCGCCGGCCACCTGTCGCCGTCGGTCAGGCGCACGTCCACCACGTTGAAGAAGAGTTGACGCACCGGCACGTACTGGACGTGGCGGGGTTTGAAGAGCGTCCGGCCTCGCCCCGTGCTCTGCCTGTCCACGTCGCACAAGACGTCGGTCGACCGCGTCCCCATGCGACGACTCTGACCCACGTTGCTGTGCACGTACCACGTTCGTCGGGACGTCCGACGGGGCCGTCGGCGACGTTCGAAGAGCGTTTCGAACCAGCTGTCGTTCAACCCGCTCAGTTCCCACGAGTATTGTTGATACAAGATCACGCTGTTGCCGACGAGCTCCCAGACCGGCATGGTTTGCCCGGCCCAATCTTTCTCCAGGGTCACGGGATTGACGGTCTGCTGCACGGTCAAGCAAGGTCCGGGCACGTCACCATGGGCGTCCGTTCCGCCCATCCGTCGCATGAGATCTTGACGCACGCCCAACCTAATGTCCCCGTCATGCACCACCCGGGCGTTGTCGATCACCAACGTGTCCGGTTCGGGCCAACAAAACTCGGGCACGAAGGTGGCATCGCCTTCCTTCCAGTTCCACCCCACTTGCACCTTATTCCAGTACTTGCGTTGTAGATCGTCCACCACCGCTTTCACGAAAGACGCCCCGTCGTGGCAACGACCGGCCACATCCTCGATGCGCGTCTCGGCCCGGATGCCCGGGCGATCGATGCGTTGGTCGTCTTCTTCGAACGAAAAGAAATATGCCAGCAACGCGCCTCGCGGGTACACACGCAACAAGGTGTCTTGCCAACTCTCGTCCTCGTCGTCGTCGTCGGCATCTGGCATGCTCAGACGGACCACCCCCACCACCCAGCGTCCGCCTCGTAACCACTGGGGCGGCCTCATGCGGGTGCGGAAAGCCACGGGGGTGTTGTCGGGGAATCCGGCATCGTCGCCGTCGCTGGGCAAGGTCACGTAAAAGGCGTCCATGGTCGACGACCCACGCGTCCTCGAGGGTGCTTTATACATCCCGTCCGAAGTGCAAGGTCAACAGGGTGCGGCCTTGCCCGAACCAGACCAACGTGCCGTCCGTCTCCGCCACTTGCGTTTCCAACAATTCCATGACGTCGTTGCGCATGGGATGGTACTGCACATGCAACGGTTCGAAGTACACCGTGCCTCGTCCTCGGCGTCGGTACTGGACTTCGCGCAAGAGGTCCGTCACTTGCCGTCCCACGATGGTGCTACCCCCGGCATTGCAGTACACGTGCAAGGCCATGTCGGGTGACCCACCACCGCGCGAAACGCGTTTTTCAGGTTCTGGAACTGCCATTGGCAGTTCATGCTCAACGCCAGGTAGACGAACCCCTGCAGGTTGGTCCGCACCGTCCAAAAGACGCCCTCATCTCTCTTCGTGCCAAAGAGGTCCACCTCTCGACCCGTCAAGGCCGACACCTGGTCGTTCGGGAACTTCATGCACAGGTTGGGACCCAAGCTGTACTTCCCGGCGGTCTGCTCGAGCAACCACCCCATCTTGAGAGCCATCTTGACACTGAGGATCAAGACGGGGGTCCCGTCGGCGATGACGCGTACGTTCGTAGTGTCCACGATCAGATCGCGGTCGGTCCCTCACTGCTCCCATCGAAACGGCACGTACAAGCGTTTACCAATGGCCTCTTTCAGGTCGTACTCCACTTTGTACGTGAGCCTCGAGCCCATTCTATGGCATTCGATCACGTACATCATGGCTTTCACGAAACTTTCCCCATCCACCACCGATTCCAAGGACGTGACGTCTGCCATCTGGACTTGTTTTTGTCCGTGTATTTCGGTCGTCGATCCCGGACCCTTGTCCTTCATGTACCATTTGCTGTAGGCCAGGTACTCGTTTGGACCCACCAAGTCGTACAGATCGACGCGGGCGTCCGGCAAGGACAGGCTGCTCAACCCCACTTGCCACCCGCGGCCTGTCAGATGCAACGGTACGGCAACCGGACTTTGTACCAGGCCGCCGTGTTGTCGGTGAATTCGGCGCGGCTGGCGTCGCTGGACAACGTCACGAAAAATGCTTCGCTCATCCCAAGGTCTGCACGTCCTTCTTGGGCACCCAACTGTCGTACTTGCTCGGCCACCCTTTCCAACGCACCAAGACCTTCTCTCCACTGCGTTTAAGTACTTTCTCGATGCAGAACAGTGCGTCGTTGCCCCCCGTCATTTTCTGCAACTCCTGCTCGTAAAACGTGCCTTCCAACGGCGTGCCGTCCATCTCTTCCACCTTGTACGTGGGCACGGGTCCCGGGCGCATGGCGCGCACCATGAACACTTCTTCGGTCCACCCGGGCAAGTACCCTTTCTTGAACGGGCGATGGTGTTTGCCCAACCGCACGTGATCGCCCACCTTCCAGCGGGGTCGCTGGCCTTTCTTCTGACGATGCCGGCTGGTGTTGTAGCCTTTCACCAACGCGGGCAGCACGTCGTCGAACCGCAACGTGTTGGCGGCCGTGAAATAGCGGTACATGCGCCCTTTCAACGTGCGATTGAACCATTCCACCACCGCCGCTTTGGCATCCCCGTGCGTGGAAAAATGATGAATGCCCTTCTGTTTCAACAACGTCTGAAACAGGCGGTTGTAAAATTCTTTGCCCTTGTCCGTCTGCAACTTTTGGGGACGTCGACCATCTTCTTTCAAGATGGAGCCGAAGGCGCGGACCAATGCCGCCCCCGTCTTGGTCTTGAGCGGTCGGACCCATGCGTACTTGGACAAGACGTCCACCACCGTCAACAAGTAACGGATGCCGCGGTTGTGACGGGCCAACCGTTGCACTTCCACCAGATCCGCCACCCACTGTTCGTCCACGTTGAACACCAGCACCGGCACGGTGGGAAATCGACAGCATTGGGGTTTGTGCAACGTGTAGGCCAGATCGCCTTCCAAGGCCGCTCGGGCGTCGCGGAGCGACAGCCCTTGGGCGTTGGCAAACCGTCGGACCCCACCCAAGGCGCCCGGCGTCGACGGATCCGCATACTGAGCCCCCACGTGCTGGGGAGAGGGTCTTTTTCGTGAGGTGGGGGCACATCGCTTCTGAGACGTCTTCTTCTTCTTCGGGCTGGGGACGGACAGAGCCACCATCGTACGCGAATCCAGAGCAATCGACCCATGCTCGGCACGCGGTCGGGATACGTTTTATGGACGAGGTGGAACCAAGGCTCGGGGTCCGAGTTCCGACGCACCAACCACGTCACGAAGGCGGCATAGTGCCCCCAATGAAACAGCGGGTGCTCGAGCAAGACCTCGAAGACGGTCATGGGGGACTCGAGGTCCGACTCGTCGTCCTCCAGGTCGAGCCACGAGCACAGCAGGGTCTTCAATTGTTGCATGGCTCGAGGGGATTGTTCCAGGTGACGCGTCCCCACCACGGCGATGCAGCTCGACAGCTTCGGGATCTCGTCATCGTCCCCGTCGTTCACGGTCCGGGTCGGCACGAAATGAGAACGCCCATCAGCAAAATAGCCGCACACGAACCACGCGTCGAGCACCACCTCGTACAAGAAGATGGGTTTTACTTGCTGCCGCACCAACGCCACGCTCCAACCGGTCCCACCGCACACCTTCACCCCGTCCTGCTCCAGGACCCCGAACGCCACCACCGTGTCGGCATCCTTGACGATGTGGTGATTGCGGCTCACCAGTTCCCACACGGGTCGGTGCCGCCGTTCGTCGGGACGCGGGGGGCGTACTTGGCACAAGGCTCGCCACCCTTTTTCCAGGGCGTCGTCCGTCAAGGGTGTCACGTCTTTCTGGGCGCGGGCGTGCGACGGACCCACCACCACACGGCAAGGAATGCCCAGTTGGGTCGCCAGCTGTTCGGCCAGGATATTGGTCCCTCGAGCACCTCCCGTCACGAGTTCTGTCATGATGTCTCCAAAGAAAAAATGAACACACACCGAGTTGGACACAACGTCTTTTATTATTTACAAAACAAAAGTTCACGCATGGGTTCACGCGTGGTCGGGTTCCACGGGTTCCACGTACCACTCGTCAATGACCTCAGGACGATAGAAACAGTGTCTGTACGGTTTACATTCGGGACACTGGGCGAGCGTCCACGCGCGAGCCCTCGCGTACGTACTGTCGAGTTCATCAAAGTAGGCCAGGTCTTTCTCTTCTTTGCAGTCGTCGCACAAGACGCGATCCAACAAACGATCGCACCGCGTCATCCACATCCGGCGTTCCTCGGCTTCCTTGTCGGCGCGTTGTCGCAGCTGGGTCTGCAGTTGCTCGGTGACTTGCTTCCATTCTTCCATGGTCTGACGAAGACTCTGGAGCTGATCGCGCAACTGGGCCCGGACCCGTTCGTGGTCGTGGCACGCCGCTGCAAACCCTGGATCCGGTCGTGGAGGTGTCGGTGGCTTCGGGGTCGCTCGGTTTCGTCGTCAGCGACGACGTCGATGCAGCCGGAGGGGCTCGGCAAAATCTTGCAACCAATGCCAGTACGTCTCTTGGAACGTGTAACCCGCCGCCAGACCTCCCCGGATCCGTTTCAAATGGTAGTCTTCTTCCGTCGGTTAGGCGGACGAATCGAGGTCTCGGTAGTAGGCTTGATACGTGATGTCTGCCAGCGAGGGCGTAGAGGCTCGACTCTTATAGTCGCCTGCTCCCGGGTCGCCCAGCCCGTCGGGATCGTGTGCGAGGGGTTCACGCGCGTCGTCTCCCACTCCATGGGCTGGCTCGGGTTCCACGCTCGGGAGGGTGGGCTCGTCTCCCACGCCATCGGGATCCACGGTCGCACGCGTACCAACGGGCTCTGACCTCTTCAACATGGCCACATGCTTTGTCGAAGGGGTCATGGTCTCTCCCTCTTCTAGGGGCGCGTGCACGTGGGCAGGTTCCCGGCAGGCCGAGCGGGCGTGGCACGCACCCCTATAAGAGGGAGAGACCATGACCCCTTCGACAAAGCATGCGTGGGATGGAGCACGTGCTCCGTAGTTTTACGGGTCGGCCGTAGTTTTCCAGACGTCCCACGCGTGGGCACGTGCTCTGGGATTTCCCGGTGCCCTGCCATTGGACGACGATGAGGTCATCCTGTCGTGCTTGTCGGGCGTGGATCGCAGGTGGACCCCACTCACTCGGCCTCATTCGAGGGTCTCGACGCAGTTTAGCAACATGATCTCGTGGGAGTATGGCACTCTGTCTCCGGCCAAATACCCGTGGTCTGAGAAGACCCAGAAGAAGAAGAAGAGCCCACCCAAAAAGATGGACCACCTGTCGGGGGCGCGCACGGATTCGCTGACACGCCGTCACAAACCGCCCAGTGCCCGTCAGAAAGCCCGCCAAAAAGCCGCCGCCGAACGCCGCACCCAAGGCGGCCAGCATCTCGAGTTGAGTGCCTGGTTGGAGAAGGACACCACGCCCCGGGATGCGGTCGGCCCACCCCCGCGCAAGAGGACTCGCCTGGCACTCATGCCTACCACCGAACCCAAGCACCATACACTGAACACGCCCGAACCGAAGACCTTGGAGGAACTGTTCGCCAGCCTCCCTCCACCCGAGCTCGAACCGGACCCCTTGCCGCCGCCATTGCCCACGCCTCCACCCGTGGTCCCGGAGAAGGTTCCGTCACCACCAAACACGCCGACGGAGTGGGTCCTGTGCCGCACGTGTCCGGAACCGCCCAACCAGGAACAAATGCCGTGGGCTCCGGTCACCATGCAGACCCAAGACAAGGTGGAAGTGTTGGAGGAAGGGTCGGCTGGCTCGACGCCCGACGAAGCGTACTGTGGCGGCTTTCCTGCCCCCCAGGAGGAAAAGAAGGAAGCAAACTCTGCACCACCCCCACCGTTGCTGAGGTGCCCTCTCCACGCCTTGCCGCTCCACCACGATGTCTCGTGCAAAGGTTGGCGGTACGTCCAATGCGTGCACAAGCAGTGTCCCATGTGGGTGGGGCTGGACAAGGCTCCCGCGTTGCTCCAGGCTTTGGAAGGGGCCGTGCATCCTGACATCCAAGCAGGCCCCTTCTTCTGCTACTGCAGCTTCCCCACCCAGCTTCTCCGGCTCCGGCTCCATTGGGATGGCGTCGACCCCTGCAGTCCCCGCCCACGATCATCCACAAGATGCAGTCTCCACCCGAGAACGGGGTCCTCCACACGATCTTTCTGGTGCCCGAGTACCAATGGAAAAAGATGCCGTCGCCGGTGGTGGAGTACGCGTTCACACCACCCCCCAAGTGAGTGCGTGCGTGGGCGTGCGCGTGGATTATGTACATAAGAAAGCGGTCGGACCTTGGTCCGTCAGTCATGGATCGAACGCTGTTGGACAACGACCTGGACGGGTACAGTGTGCATGTGCAGAAACAAGACCGTTGGGCCACGTTCGTCCCGCGAGAACTGGGGTGGTGCGACTGGACCGGCGACCATCACTGGTCCAAACATTACGCTCATGCGTTCCTCTGGCGTTGCCTGGACGTGGCCGATCGCAAGACCGCTCGGGTCGTGCGAGAACGCGTGCACGGCCTACCGTTCTACGCCACCCTTGAGCGAGTTGCCCGAAGACCTCAAGACCTTGTACGAACGTTTCAAGACGCCCGACCGACCTCGCGTGGCTTTCAAGGGGGGTCATTACGAGAAGGATTTGCTAAAAAGTTTGAACATACCCTTCTTCGACTTGGAACGATACAACTGCCCCAAGTTCGACGACCTGACGCGGTTGACCACCGTGGCGACCTGTGGCCACCACGACCATCCCGACCGCCATCATTGCCCCAGGGTGGAGTGTTATCATTTCGTGCATTGGATGCGCGGGGTCCTGGGACGGAAAAGAGACATGCGTTTTGTCAACGTCGAACAGGCGCAGCGTTTGGCCCACCCTTGATTTTTTGATTGACCATTGTAAAAAGTGCATTAAATTTGTTATTGTGATTCATAACTGTGTGGTCACGCCTTTCCTAGCATGTAAGGTGTGGGGGTCTGAAGAGACCCCCGAGGGTACAATCCAGGGACGGTCCAGGTCTGAGGGTGGGGCTGAAGTCATTGCGGGAAACAGTCCGGGTCGTCAACGATGTAGGGCACGTCCAGGATGGGTGGCAGCGGTGCCATGTACAGCCAGCGGCTCCCGAGCATGTGGAACATCAGGCACCGGGTACAGCGAATCAACCCGGGGCCAGCATGGCTGGGCGGGTTGGTGTACGGAACCAGAGCCAACCTCTTGTAGGGGCACACGGTGAGGCCGTTCAGCTCTCGGACCACCAGTTGCATCTTTTCACGGTGCTCGGACCGGGCTCGCAGGTTTAAAATCATGTCTTGGATCTCGGGGGGAAGCACGTCCCACCGACTCTCCATGGTTTGGAATGGGGGCGTCTCTCGGGCCTCCGCCCTTTTATCGAGGGCGTGTCGACCAATGGGCGCTCAGAGGCGTCCCACGTGGCCGAGAGGGGTCTGTTGGGGGATACCCCCTATCCCCCCTCCAGGGGTTTTTTAAAAAAGAGGTTCTGATTGGTCGGCTCGGGTCGGGTCATGTGCCTTACCCAGCCTCTATAAGAGAGCACCCCGCTCGTGCCCCTCCCAAACGAACATGGCGGCTGCCCAGCAAGAACCCTGCTTGGTCTGCTTGCACTACAGCGTACCCTACGTCCCGACCCTACAATTGATGGCCCGCATGGCGTCCGGCTGTGGAAACCGGCCAGAACCTGCTGTTGCCGCCAGTGGCTCCACGTCCTCTGCTTGATGAGGTTCTGCTTGACCCAGTATGGCGACCATAACCGACGGCACTGGTCCTGACCCCATTGTCGTGCCCTCCTGATGAGCCTGGACCCGGCCCTGGCCGACACCCTCCCCTCAGACACACCCAGTGAAGGCGGCGATACGGTCAGTGTCACCACCGACGCCGAGACACAGACGGGGGGCGTGAACCTGGACCCCGCGAGCACCCTCCCCTCAGACACCGCCAGTGAAGGTGGGGACACGGTCCCCGTGTCAGAGACAGAGGAGGACGACGCCCTCTCCACGGATGACGGCACGTATGGGTACGTCCTGCCCGACTCGCCCCCCTACACAGATGAAGAGGAGCCGTGAGAAAAATTGTAAATAGTTGTTGTTTTTTAAAGAATCCAGGGACGGGGACTCGTGAGTCCCCCCACGTTCCCATGTGTAAATAAGTTTGTTTTTATTGAAAATGCGTTTTTTACTTAATTTGGAGCGTGACTTCCGGTTTTTTCGTGACGTCATGTCCGGTTTCTTGCCTGCCTCGCCGTGCCAAGTAGTGCCCAGTAGTGTCCTGGCACTCCTCCCTTGTTCTTGGGGGCCTGATGCCCATATTTGGGAATTTTTTCCGTCCGCATAACCCTCAATTCAAAATGGCGGACAGTTAATGAGATGCATCGCGCTCTGATTGGCTAGAGGGGGGTCACGTGGGCGATATGCGGCTCTCTGATTGGCTACGTGCTATACCGTCCACCTCAACTACTACCCATATCATGAGAGTCTCGTGATGAGCATGGATTTCCTGTGGTTATTCTAACTGTAAGGATACAGTGTATCGCCCGATTAAAGAACTTGTCATAATTACAGTCTTGTCAGTTCTAAATGTCATTCCTACCTTTAACTCTGATATAAACAGAAGGGGATCCAGAGCTTGCGATGTTGATTGCATGGCATGAATATTCACCACTGTCCGAGAGTTTAACTTCCTCAATAACAAGAGTGCTCTTGTGACCTTTCCGAGTGATTTTGGCCCTTTCACTCACACGACGACCGCTTCTGGTCCACTCGATTTTCGATGTCGCTTGATTGGCTTGGCAAGTCAAAGTAAGTGTATCACCTACCAGCATTGTGGAGTGTGACGTTAGAGATATCTCGGCAGTGTGCTTTCCTGTGATTAAAATACAATGTAAAATACAGTAACTCTTCGCGCACTTGATATCGCACTTTTAAGACTTTCACGATTCAACGATTCACACCACTTTAGCGATTCAACTTGGACGATTTAACGTTAATACTTTAAGGATTTAACTGAAATAAAAAAATACAAATAGACCTACATAAGGACAAATATGAAACAAACATGGGATGGAATAAATGGTATCCTTGCACGTAAATCAAACAATTTCAAGCCAATTAGCTTTATTAAAGATCCCGATGACGATAATTCAATTTCAGGCAACTTCAATAGAATTGCTAATATTCTCAATAAACATTTTGCCTTGGTAGGGCCTAAATTAGCAAATAAGTTACCATCCGTCCAGCGCAATTATTTTGATTTTCTTAATAGATCTAATTCTCCTGATACGTCGTTTGCCTTTAATTTAGTAACTCCAACAGAAGTGAAACTCGAACTTTCTCGCATACCGAATAACAAATCTCATGGCTCATATTCATGTCCAACGCAGATATTGAAGTGCTCGTCGAATGCTATCAGCAATACTCTTGCAGAAATCATAAATCTATCTATTTCCACCGGAGTATACCCGAATAAGTTAAAGATGGCAAAGATCTTTCCTATCTTTAAAACAGATGATAATTTTAACAGAATCTTTGAAAAATTGATTTTCAAGAGAATGGAATCTTTTATTGAACAACATAATCTGCTTTCCCCATTTCAATATGGCTTCGGTAAAACACCTTCAACTCAGCATGTAATCCTGGATATTGTGAGCACCATACAGACAAACATGGACAAACGCTTATTCTCGTGTGGAGTTTGTATTGACCTAAAGAAAGCTTTTGACACTGTACATCATAAAATTCTACTACATAAGCTAGATCAGTATGGTTTCCGTGGTGTCATCATGGTTTTCTTCTTACCTTCAAGGCCGAACACAACTCAAATTGATTCGTATATAGTCTGCTACAAATGATATTTTTTGTGGTGTACTGCGAAGATCCGTCTTAGGCCCACTACTTTTTCTAATCTATATTAACGATATTCAAGAATGCTCTGAAAAGCTTAAGTTCTTTCTGTTTGCTGACGACACGAATATCCTATATGCTGACAAAAAATCTTAGGTCATTGGAGTTAATTGTAAACCAGGAGCTCTGTAAATTGTATGATTGCCTAACGGCTAATAAATTGACCCTGAATAAAAAAAACTTCGTCATATTTTCTTCTGCTCAAACAAAACTTACCTATCAACCTAAAATTATGATATTTGATAACGAGCAGAATAAAAGTGTACCTTTAGAATTAAAGGAATTTCTAAAATACCTAGGGATACTAATTGAAAATAATTTAACTTGGAAACATCATGTTCATCATATAACAATTAAAATTAGTCGAACTATAGGTCTAATGTCTAAACTACGGCATCTTGTTCCAAAACACACTCTTATAAATATCTATCGATCTCTTCTTGTGCCTTATTTGAGCTATGGACTGATAGTTTGGGGCCGGGCGCGTAAATCATATCTTGATAAGCTTCTCAAGCTGCAAAAACGAGCTCTACGTTTTATTTATTTTTCTTACCGCAACCAGCATGCAATTCCTCTAATCTCCGATGCCGGTATTTTATCGTTACAATTTTCTCATTATGAACTTACAGCTAACCTGATGTTTGATATTAGACACAGAAATGCGCCTAGAAATATTCGAGACCTGTTTCAAGACATTCCCTACATGTAACCCTATAATACCCGATCCTCTGCTTCGCTCAACTTTTACACACAAAGCTCTAGGCTCTCCATTCAATTGAACTCGTTTTCTAGAATTAGAACAAAAATTTTGAACGAGATGCCTCTTACATTAAGGAATCTTTCAAAACATGACTTTAAAAGAAAAATTAAAAGAGTACCTTTCAATATTCTGTCCTTGGAAGACTCCTATCTTGACATACGAAACGTCATTCAAAAGGTCAAATTTCCTTAAGCTTTTATGTATTTTCAAAATAATAAGTAGAGCCTTAATTGTATTATTGTAGTATTTTTGTAGTATTTTTATTCTATACCTACTCCTTTTAGTTAACTTCCTGATTTCTTTAAACTTGTATACCTACTTTTTTAGTTAAGACATGACCCACCTAGATTAGCTAGCTACCTGTGGGCATGTCCAATTTGTTAAAATACTTATTAGAAAATAAAGAATAAAAAGAGAGAGAAAGAGAGAAGAGAGAAGGACACAAGAAAAGTACTGGAACTACAAAACAATAGAAATCTAAAAACTGAAGATGGAAAAAAGACACACAAGATCTGTGCGGCACTACGGTTTTACCACGACTGATTACAATATACGCAGCGACACTTTTTAAACCAAAATTACACAAAAATCAAGGAAAAAACAATACCTTAAATACTACAGTGAACGAAAGTACATAGAAACAAACAAACAAAAAAAAAGAACGAAAAACTAGCGAAGAAACAGGAAGGCCAATTACGAACAATACGAAACCTGACAACAAAAGCGAAAAATCTTGCGAATTCGTGGCAACATACAACATGCCCACAAATATAATTTTCGGTCGGATATTTTACAGCACAAATTCATTGATAGTAATGGAATAATTCTGTGACATTCTATGCACTACAGTCGCAAAGAACTTCAACATTCAACATGTGACTTTTTAGTGTACTTGTGAGAGTGCCACCTTTCGACTTTTTCAGCCAAGCAGTATGCAGGACGTTTGGAAACTAAACTCAGTTCAATAGCTCTTAAATTTCCAAAGCCTCCTACGCAGTGGTTAGAGCAGCCGAACGTGTTTAATGGTAAAAATTATATCATCTAAAGGATTTTGTAACAAAAATATTTACGGGGGAGTCTATTAAACCGCGTCTTAAATTGATAGTGTGAATATTCTTGCTCCTATCTTCTTATCTTCGTTTTAGATAATCAAAAAAGTAATTCTCTTAAAGATAATTGAAAATTGAAACTTGAAATGACCAAGAAGCAAACCGATACCGAACAAAAACCTTCAAATCACATTTTCCTTGAAATTCGAGTGCATTCCGCGCTTACAGCAGACACACACACACATACACACACACACACAGACGACAAGTGGACAGATGTATATATATATATATATATATGCTATGTACAACAAACTAAATTTCGAGACTAAATAACTGCAATTATTAAATTGTCAATCTTGTATAATGCATCTCCAACTTTCTCTGACTGGCTCACGGGATCTCGGTTATCAGCCATTATACCGGGCTTCGTTCTAGAAAATGAGCACGACAAAGAGACGATGATGGGACAGACAGGAAGTTTTATGGCCTTTGCCGGGATATGTGAGTTTCAGTAAAGCTATTCAGTTATGGACACCGGAAGTCGGTTCCAGAGAAGTCCGTAAACCTCAATTCTGACTTATTTAAAATTTTAAAATCATTAAACGGTGCAGATTTATGCTTATTGTGGCAAAAATGGGGCATATGACAGAATACATCCCAAATTAAAGGCGCGAGAGCCATAAATCAGTAACTTTACTGAAATTCACATATCCCAAAGGCTAGACTGGGCACTTCCTTCTCTGTCCTATTATCCTCTCTTGGCGCGACAAATGTGGCTTTAACATAAGAATTTGCGGTGAGACGCCAAGTTTCGTCAACAAAAAATAAACGAAAGGTTGTAAATTTGATACACTGGATACGAGAATATGTCTTGCCTGTCTTGCGAATATGCGAAAGGAATCTTAAGAGGCTTGTGTTGATGGTCAATGTCCTGGATGTGTAGTCCATTGACCTTCCCAGTGCGAACACTGTTAGTGCCGGTAATGGTATTAATTTCGAGGTCCACTTCCTGGCCTTCAATCTCCAGCTGTTCAAGCAGTGTGTCTGTAATGAAGACATCTGTCCACTTGTCGTCCAGTACTGCATAGGTAAATACCTTCTCCGAAGGGTTTTCTTGGTGGAAGACTTCAAGCAGAACTATTCGCGCACAGGAGCATGCTGGCTGGCTTGGTCCACAAACTTGAACACAGGCAGAACTGGTTTGGCTCGTGATTTTCGTAGAGCGTCTGGTTGGCTCATGCAGTATGGTGGCGTGTTTCTGCTGGCATATTTTACACTCTAGCTTGTCTCTTTCACAGTCTTTGGAGAATATGTCGGTCACTGCTGACACACTTAAAGCAAATCCGGTTTTTGACCAGAAAATCTTTGCGTTCGTCATAGCTAAGCTTTTAGAACTGTTCACAGTCACTCATCGCATGAGACTTCGTCTTGTGGTAGAAGCAGTAGGTAGCAGTTCCGGGCGGAGTTACAAGGGTGGGTGGTTGAGCTTGAGTTGCTAGCACCTGAACATTCTCGGTAGGTTCTTCGTTGCGAAGCTTTGGTTCGGTAATGTCGGGAGGTGGTGTGGAGGCCTTAAGTTAAGGCAACAATCAAAGTTCGGGTGGGACGAGGTGAACGACTGGGGCCCTTGAAACGTTCTGAAACTGAGATACCTACTGTTCCTGGACCTTGGACAATTTGAGGTACGTTTGTTCTTTCAGCATGGTAAGGAACTTCATCAACAAAAATCTTTGAACGATGGAAAGGCATCTCTACCTTATTTCCTCTGAAACCGTAACACTTTGTCGGACCATTTAGCTTTGAACCAGCTCGGCAACTTGTCAACGAGATTTTGAATCTGTGATGAAAGTTAAGCACTTTGAGACTTGTGATATGTTCGCTTGCGAGCTTCACTTGTTGGAGGAAGTCACTGAATTCCTCTAATCCAGCTGCGTCGTTTGGTCCGATTTTAGGCCAACTTGCTAACTTCTTTTCGAATTTGGTGCTTATGACTGCTGGATTACCGAAACGTTCCTTGAGGATCTTGCGTGCTTGTTGATATGCACCATCTGGGTCTTTCACTAAGTACAGGAGTTGCTCCACAACCTTTTTGGCTTTTCCATCCAGATGCTGATATAAGAGATGCAGTTTCTGTCGAGGTGTTACTGGCGCAGAATCAATCAGGCTTTCGAAAGCATTCTCCCAGAGAAAGAATTTCGTTTTGTCATGTTCATCGCCCCTAAAAACATCGGGTTTGGCTTGGGGTAGGCGCTTTGACTGACTGATTTCAGCAAGAGCATCTGTAAGTTGGGCTGAGTAGTTTTGAGGTACTGGACCATAAGCTGTTGTAGGCGACGGAAAAAAAATGGGTGTGTTTCCACAGAAAACTCTAGGATGGTGATATCCTGACGGTTCTGTACAGATCGCTGGAAAAACGGGAGGCACCTTACCTCTACCGCTGAAGCTGCAAGTAGTCATGGTGTGATCAATCGGTGAAGAGCTGATAAATATTTGGGGCTCTTGAGTCGGCACGACTGGTGTCGTATGGTTTACACTGGACAAAGCTGGAGGCTCGACTTGAAATTGCGTCTCCGTGTGTGTAATAGCTGGTGAGGACATAGCAAGTGTAATGCCAGCTGGACACGTTTCTTGGTTAAAGAGTGTCGGATTGGGCGCACCTGGTGTGGAAGTCAACCATGCGACACTGTCTGTTTCCAGGAAGGCAGCAACAACAACATGCTGCGTGGTGGGCAATAAGGGTGGCTGCTCATCATATAACTGACTCTCACTATTCACAGCCTCTTCGTAAACGGCTTCTTGTGCAGCGATTTCTCCAAGCTCTTCCTTTATCTTTATCAACTGCTCCAACTTGTTTTCTTGTTCGGCGATGACGGCTGAGAATTTTAAAGCCTCTTCTAAAGCAGCTCGCTTAGCGTGAAAGTCCATAAGTGTCTCTTTACATGAACTTCTGCTTGGCTTTGATGCACTAAATCTAGACGATTGGGAATGGCGGGATTTTCGAGAAGACACAGACCTTTTATCTTCCTCGATTGTCTGAAGTCGTTGGATAGCAGTAGCGTTAATCAGCTTCCAAGTATCAATTAAAAACGCTTGTTCAGTTGTAGCGCGCTGAGTTTCACTAGACCCGTCTGACAATTCCATCCGTTCATCAAAACTTTGTATAGCATCATCCAACAGCTTAGTCAAGACAGAAATCTCTTTTCTGATCTCATTTGGATCTTGAGATAGACTAACCAGCTCTTCAAAGCCACTTAACTTTGTACGTAACTCACGATCTTTAGCTAACGGGGTGTTTCTCTTTAAGTTACACTGATATGCACGCCCTTTAACAGTGAGGGTCCTGGGTCGAGTTTCCTTCCCAGTAGATTCGTCAACGATGTTTGTTTCGCTGCTCGATGAAATTTCCAATATTTTTGGACGTGAAGAAACACTTTGTGCTGAAATAAAGAGTAAATCACTAACCTCAGTCTGAACGGGTGACAGGTTCTTCTGCTGTTGATTTGGGGGTCAACTCAACACGCAACCGTTCAATGAGAAATTCCTCTTGCTTCGATGCGAAAGTTTAACCAAGTCCGGTGTCTTCCGCGTCGTGTTCTTGTTTTGTAGAGTCCATGGTGAACTGAATCCAACTGTTTACAAGTCTTTGAATGTCGCCGCCGCTTGTTTCCCGGGTTGTGTTTAGAGAAGGTCGAGAAGCGGTGTGTGGAAATTAACTCAGTCATAACTACGAAGCCAAGATCTTACATGATCCAGCGACTAACGACGCCATTTATTGCAACAGACCACTTTCGAGGAAAACTGACAATAAACGTACCATAGCTGCCAAATCGTCAACGACTGTAAGGCTTGGACGGGTGGAAAACAGCTTAAGTATTAACAAACTTGAAATCAAAACTGAAAAAGGTCCAAAACGTTTTGACTACTCTGCTCCTCGTGGAGCTGTGTCCGAGTCCCGTATGTAAAACGTCATTGGCACGTGATGTAAGCTTGTAACGAAACCCTTAACGGTTGAGAGACCGTTACAGTAGATGTTTAGCTCCACTGTTTACGACATCTCTATTAGGATGCACTGGGTTTTGTAGTTGTTCTTGTTGTTTTTCCTTTTTGGTTTTGGTCAGTTTTGGAATAATTAACTCGTAACCTCTATAAAAAGAAATCCACTGTAGGAAGAACGCGCGAACGTCCTTAATTAAGACAAGGAAACGTGTGTGCCTATATAGATATAGATATATAGCCTATGGATATCAGAATATTTCTTGATGGGAAGTTAGATATTTGCCGAGTGTCGGGGGAGGGGAAACTTGTGCACTGTCCACCGCTTGTAGTTTCCAGATAACTGAAGATATCTATGGCAATTAATTATGAGGCCTGCACAGTACGTCGAAAAGGGCGTTACGGTGACGTCACGCTAAGATGAAATTGCATGATTACTCTGTCGAAAAAACCGCCATTTTGGATTTCCTGATCTTACTGAAACCTCCAGAAACCCGCATCCAAATTTAACTTACAGTGTTACGGCTCTCTATAAACTCAAGTACTTTATTGATCGGTACGTAATATAGTTATTTTGTAATCGTAAAAAAAAATATATATATATTAAAAACTGCGATACATAGATGTTATTGAACTGGCTTGTTCGGTCCGTACTGGGAAAATATTGGTCTCGTTCCTTTTTTATGGACAATATTTTCCGCAGAGTTTTCTATTCTTTTTCGGTTTTGCCTCTTCGCCTGCTTCTATGAACGGTTCTGGAAAGTAAAATTCGTACTGGAACTCGACATGACTAAATAAAAAGACCATTTCTAGCATTTTTCTTTTTATGTCCGAGAAAATGGAAACAGAAAAACAGTTTGGAAACCTATATACGCTGCTTCGTGACCGGTCCATCTTAGCGGTCCGTATTGCAAAATTCGGATCGCTCAGAGAACCAATCACAATTCTCCTTTCCATCTCGGACTAGTTTATGGAATAGAAATCATTAATAATATTTTTGGCTCTTTCCGCAAGTACAGGAGGACAGATGGCGTAAAATGAAAGAGACAAAAGACATAAAAGAACTCAGCTAAAGCCTAATCCGAGGTGAATAAACACACTGCCTTCCAGTACTTGTAGATAGACCCATATCATTATCATATGAGAGTCTCGTGTTGAGCATGGTTTTCCTAATTATAGTTTTGTCAGTTCTAAATGTCATTCCTACCTCTAACTCTGATATCAACAGAAGAGGATGCAGAGCTTGCGACGTTGATTGCATGGCATGAATATTCACCGCTTTCTGAGGGTTCAATTTCCTTAATAACAAGAGTGCTGCTGTGACCCCTCCGAGTGATTTTGGCCCTTTCACTCACAGGGCCACCGCTTTTGGTCCACTCGATTTTCGATGTAGCTTGATTGGCTTGGCAAGTCAAAGTAAGCGTATCACCTACCAGCATTGTGGGGTGTGACTTTGGAGATATCTCGGCAGTGGGCTTTTCTGTGATTAAAATACAATGTAAAATGCAGTAACTCTTCGCGCACTTGATATCGCACTTTTAACACTTTCACGATTCAACGATTCATACGACTTTAACGATTCAACTTTGACGATTTAACGTTAATACTTTAAGGATTTAACTGAAATTAAAAAAGATACAAATAGACCTACATAGGGACACAGGAAAAGTACTGGAACTACAAAACAAATAGAAATCTATAAACTGAAGATGGAAAAAAGACACACAAGATCTGTGCGGCACTACGGTTTTACGACGACTGATTACAATATACGCAGCGACACTTTTATACCGGCAAAATTACACAAAAATCGTGGAAAAAGCAATACCTGAAATTCCACAGCAATGGAAAGTAAATAGAAACAAACAAACAGAAACGAACGAAAAACTAGCGAAGAAACAGGAAGGCCAATTACGAACAATACGAAACCTGACAACAAAAGCAAGAAACTTGCGAATTCGTGGGAACAGACAACATGCCCACAAATGTAAATTTTGGTCGGATATTTTACAGCACAAATTCATTGATAGTAATGAAACAATTCTGTGACATTCTATGCACTACAGTCGCAAAGAACGTCTACATTCAATATGTGACTTTTTAGTGTACTTATGATGTGCCACCTTTCGACTTTTCCAGCCAAGCAGTATGCAGGACGTTTGGAAACTAAACTTAGTTCAATAGCTCTTAATTAAATTTCCAAAGCCTCCTAGGCAGTGGTTACAGCATCCGAACGTGTTTAATGGTAAAAATTATATCATCTAAAGGATTTTGTAACAAAAATATTTACCGGGGAATCTATTAAACCGCGTCTTAGATTGATAGTGTGAATATTCTTGCTCCTATCTTCGTGGCCGAGATTTTAAAAAGCACTCATTCGTTTGTAACTATGGGTGGCTACATGCCTAAGAACTTTTACTTGGTTTTCCCAAACTTTAATTAAGAAAGTCTAAGTTTTAGATACTTAAAAAAGTTTATCTTTTAAAGATAATTGAAAATTGAAACTTGAAATGACCAAGTAGCAAACCAATACCGAACAAAAACCTTCAAATCACATTTTCCTTGAGATTCGAGTGTATTCCGTGCTTAAAGCAGATTGTCAGAGGGGAACACACACATACATGGCCGAGATTGGCTATGTGAAATCAAAACCGAAAAGCCGAAAGCAACTTTCCATTTTCAGTTTACGACTATCCATTTCTTTGTTTTGAAGTTACAACTTGCAACTTGGCACTTACGACTTGGGACTTCTTGTTTACCACTTGCGAGTTGAGACATACGACTTGCGACTTGTTGAAAACTACTTACGAGTTGCGACTTCTTACGTGCGAGTTTTGACTTACAATTTAGAACATGGTGCTTTCAACGTACCACTTTGAATTTTAGGTACTGTCACTCACCAATTTTAAACTTGCGACTTCCGACCTACGACTTAGACTACCCCTCCCCACCCCTCAATTTCTTTCATAACCGAGAAGACGCCTGCTACTAGGGTTTCAAGATGGATAGTAATGGCGGACGAAGTAAGACTGCGTGTTGGATGTATTCGCAAATTTTTATTTAACATTTATTCTTGGGGCTTAAAAGCTTTTCGGAAAAAAATACTTTTGTCTACATTTAGGCATCAAGGCAACCATTGCACAGCTGGTTTCAGCGAAAAATTTTAAAGGGGGTCAAAAAATATTTAAATTAAGCTTATGGCAAAAATAGAAAACAAAAGTCTTGCTGCGTCATGGAAAATATTTGTTTTCTTTGCTAGGTCTAGTGCTGTTAACCGTTCCAGCCGGGACACGGATTTCTAGCGATGGTTCGGCCGAGCTTCGATCGCTATATTTCTCGACTTTATTTCAGGTCTAGTGCTTCGAGTTTTGCACGATTTAAAATATCATGATATGAAATCATGGATCTTAGCGGTATTATATGAAAGGTGTAGAGATTAACGCCCACATGGTTGGTATGGGCTCCCTGTGATGGAAACCAGGCTTAAGCAAAAAAATATTTTGCATGACACAGCTAAACTTTTATTTCGTTTTTTTTACGATGAGCTTAAGTTTATATCTTCTGAGCTCAACATTTGGCCGAAATTCCTCTCAAGGTACTTTGAAATTGTTCTATTGAACCAGATGTTGCCGGGATACCTGAATGGAGACATAGGTATTTTTTTCGAACAGGTTTTAAGCCCCCAAGAATAAATGTTAAATAAACATTGGCAAATACATCCAGCACACAGTCTTACCTTCGTCCGCTATTACTCTTTATCTTGAAACCCTGGTACCAGGCGTCTTCTCGGTTATGAAAGAAATTGAAGGGAGCGGAGGGGTAGTCTAAGTCGTAGGTCGTAAGTCGTAAGTTAAAAATTGGTGAGTGACAGTAACTAAAATCCAATGTGGTAAGTTGAAAGCAGCATGTTGTAAATTGTAACTCAAAATTCGCGTGTAAGACGTAGCAGGTCCCAAGTAGTTCGCAACAAGACGCAAGTCGTATATTTCAACTCGCAAGTGGTAAATAAGAAGGTGCAACTCGTAAGTGTCAACTCACAAGTTGGAACTTAAAAACAAAGAAATGGATGGTTGTAAACGAAAATGGAAAGTCATTCTCGACTTCTCAGTTTGGATTTTAGATGGCCATTCTCGGCCACGGTAGTTTAAAGCTCACACTTTTCAATTACTTTTTTTTCCTCCAATTTTTCCGTTCAATTACAAATCCACCCACATCAGACATAACACTACAAATTGCGACAAACCATGATGGGACTCACATCACAAAAAATGCCAAAATACACACCATCCCACACACACGTCTAGGCAACAGCCTAGCAAGTGCGCCTTATTTCGACGACGGCAGCGTTGTTGCACCAAAACAAAGAAACGGCAACCATATCGGTGGACTCTAACAATCCTTTGGGAAGGGACTTCCGCTTTTATGCTTTCTTTCCTTTCAGAAAAGTAGCATAGTCGCTGGTCACTTGATGGGAAATGCCATGCATAACTTTTGATAAAATCAAACCTATTATATGAAGAGTAGAATTGGAATGTCCTTCACCGGCCTTGTTTCTTGCTTTGCACTTGTAGCATCCCTCCATGCTTTTTGTGGTACGTGGCAAGCGAAGTAGAAACTGGTCCAAAGTACTTGTGATGACAGCATTTGAGGAAAGGTTTCCTTTGTCAAATTCCCACGATAACGTTGGCCGTGGTACACCGGTAGCTTTGCAGCTAATGTTCGTTTCTTTGCCTTCATGAACAGTTTGGTTTCTTGGGGACACGTCAACTACTGGAGAGACTAATTAAGGGATAAATTTCGTCGTAAATAATTAACGATATGTTTATCTCTAATTTGATCACAATGCCGCCCAACTGATTCATGCACGTTCCACACAAATATATCTTTCCCATCTCTATCATTGATGCGCGCACCGAGAGACGTGTCAGTTAAAAACAACAATAAAAAAAAAGCAAAAACAAAACAAAAAAAGGGCTCTTATGCCTTTTCCTCCGGGCCACCTATGCGCTTTTCCCTTTCTAGCACGTGTACAATAGTTTCATTTTTTAAGGTAGTTTTCCGCGCTTAATTCCTCAAAATCTGCCCGTGCAACCCACGCTGAACATTTTGCACTTTGGGTAGATCGCAACAAAATGATACCTTGGCCATCATTTCTTTAAAATTCCATCAGAAGATTTTGAGCAATTTCCAAAATATGCACTCACGAGTCAATTTCTAACTCAGAATTATCTCTTTTGTATTTAGGCCATCCTCTTTTTTTCTGTCTTCGTTTAGGGTCGTCCAACCGACCCAAATTTTGGGGGAAAAAAAGCGCAACGACGCAGTTTAACCATTTTTTACTTGAAATAATACTTTTAATCTGAAAAACGAGCTTAGTAACAATGTAGAGAAAAACAGGGACAAAAACAAGAACATTTTTTTACAGTATATTGTGCACTTTGTTAATCCAAGTATGTAAACATGATCTAACCTTGCTTGAATGAAATATTTACGTTAGGACTCATCCTTACACATAAACCAAATACACCCAGACCTTTCGATTTTGCTTTCCTGTCCCTGTCCCTGCACAATAACTTTTTATTTAGTGGAGAACAATAAAGACATTGGAGCACTTTTGTCTATGAGCTCATCGACAGGAAGTTCCGTCTTGGAAAGCTGATGTTCTTAAAGACATGCAATAAATACTCAAAGTTTCGCTTTTCGGAAATGTAAGAGTTTTTCACATTTACGCTGCTGCACAACTTTCAGTCAAACACGCATGGTTTCTGGTTTATGATCAAGTTACAATTATTTGTATGTTTAAATGTTTTCTGTCTTCGTTTAGGGTCGTCCGACTGACCCAAATTTTTGGCAAAAAAAAAAGCGCAACGACGCAGTTTAACCATTTTTTACTTGAAATAATACTTTTAATCTGAAAAACGAGCTTAGTAACAATGTAGAGAAAAACAGGGACAAAAAGAAGAACATTTTTTACAGCATATTGTTCACTTTGTTAATCCAAGTATGTAAACATTAACTTTTAACATCATCCTCGTTGTTCATGTCTTGTTCCGAGGCTCCACAGCAATGATGAGGGGTACCAGGCCACCTATTCGGAAACTTCTTCTGATTTTTTTAGGCATTTTGTTTCCATTGGTCGGATCGACCGACCAACCCAATATCATGAAACGCATTCGCCGCTAAACGAAAAAAAACAAAAGAAAAGGGGGGGGGGTGGCCTTAGAGTAAGCAAACAGTTAAGAGAGCCACGCAGTTTTTTTCCATAAATTTTGTGGCGCAAAAGTGATTTTTCTACCGCAACAGTGATTGTACAGTGATAGTACAGTGATTATAAACAATCACTGTACAGTGATTGTATAGCGGTGATTGTAAACCAATACATTTCGGCGACTCATGAACGTTTACCAACAAGTCCAAACGCAAGACAAACTGAGAACGGTATTTTCACGCACAAACAGAAAACTAATATGGGTACTAGTGATTACTAGCCGTTTAGTTTACTACAGTAGGCTTAAGTTGGCCTAAACCTTAACTTACACACTCACAAAAAAAAGAAAAACATGAAAGGCATCTTAAGCGTTACCTGTAACATCAATCCAAATAGCGAGATTGACTTTTCCTGCCCTATTTTCAGCAACACACCCATAATGGCCTGCATCTTGGAAAGTCACATTTTTTATGATGACAGTGTTGTTGTTGGTAAGATAAGTTCCATTTTTAGTCCAGGTCACGTTTGCCTCAGGATCACTCCTCTCAATGCACTTCAATGTTAATGGTGAGTGCAAAGACACATACCCATCTTTGAGAGCAGGATTCAGTTTTGGTGGAGCTTGAAAACAAAGACAAATAACAATGACGATGATGATGATGATGATGATGATGATGATGGCAATGGCAGTGACAATACTAACAATAACCAGTGCTGATTTGCTTCAATGATACCTCGCGTTGTTCGGGCGATATCCCGATAATGTCCGATAAGTCCCAAAAAATCTCCAAAAGTCCGAGGAAATCCGCAGTTCTTACAAACCGAAAATTTCTTTGGCCACAAATATTGCATCAACTGAAATAAAAATGAAATCAACCAATGCGCGCGCGCTTTTAAAATTAAACAAACGAAATAAAAGTAGTCTGTCCGCGCTCATGCTCACAAAATCTCTAAAGTTGGAAAGGTCACAACACGAAAATGAAAAAGTTATCAATATTCAGAGTCGACGTGGTCACAACAAGCGGTGGCACTTTGTGTCCGGCCCCTGGCATTGTGGATTTTAATGTTCGCTGAAGTTGCTCGTTTGTTTAAAGTTCGCCTGCTTGCTCGTTCAGCCTTGTTTTTTTCTTTTTTCTCATTTGAATTGCCTGGTCATGGGCCAAACCTTAACTATGTTCCAGGTTACAAACTGTGTTTTTCATCGGTTTCACTTCATTGTCGATACGTGTAACATCTTGAGTCGAGGTGGCGATGGAGGATTTCATGCTATGCACTGTGCCATAAATTTTAGCTAGCTGCGCCTCGATACGGTCGAGGCTTCAGGTATAATGTCGCTCTAAGCCAAGCCCCTCGTGGTTAAGAGGCGACAGCTTTCGATTTCTTGGACGTGGACATAGATACTTGTCTATCGTCCCTGCCACTACTTGACAGTGGATGTAGGTTTATAGTAAAATATAAATCTAACCTTGCTTGAATGAAATATTTACGTTAGGACTCATCCTTACACATAAACCAAATACACCCAGACCTTTCGATTTTGCTTCCCTGTCCCTGTCCCTGCACAATAACTTTTTATCTAGTGGAGAACAATAAAGACATTGGAGCACTTTTGTCTATGAGGTCATGGACTTGGAAGTTCCGTCTTGGAAAGCTGATGTTCTTAAAGACATGCAATAAATACTCAAAGTTTCGCTTTTCGGAAATGTAAGAATTTTTCACATTTACGCTGCTGCACAACTTTCAGTCAAACACGCATGGTTTCTGGTTTATGATCAAGTTACAATTATTTGTATGTTTCAATGTTTTCCCGGACGAAAGTCAGTGCTTTTCTGGTCTCAGCAGGGAAACAGTGCCTTGTTGAGGTCGGTAATTAACAGTCCAACATAAAATAGACATAGAACATAAAACGTTTCTGCACAAGGCTATTTGATTTCTTACTGTCGACGATGATAGAGATTTGTCACTTGCAAAGCCTCCTTCATTCTCCGCTTTACAGGTGCAAGTTCCCTCGTTTTCCTGTCCTATGTTTATTAGGACAGCTTTAAGCTCCACAGTCCACACATTATGCAGACCTTTATTACTTACTTATAACAACAACGTTGATGGTTTGAGATTTTTCGGTGAGTCCGTCAGATCCTCTACTTTGGCTCATTGCACATTTGTATGTTCCGTTGTCGTCTCTATGTACTGGATCGACGTGCAAGCTCCCATTTGATAACAGCTTGAACCTCACGCGATCCGGTTGTTTTCCATCTCCCAAACTCCAGCGCAATTGTGGAGCTGGATTTCCAACGACAGTGCATTGTATAATGCCAGTCTTCCCACTAATAAGACGCTGTTGTGGCTCTTCATTTATAAATTCAGCTTTTAAAAAAAGAAGGAATTCCTTGAGGAACTCAGTAGGGAAATTATGCATAACTACTGGTTATGTGCAACGAAACTAATCGAAAACTAATGTGCAAATTATTAAAGGGTGCCGATAAAGACTATTTTAGATCCTTAGTACGTGCCGAGGTTCGTGATACCCAGAGAAAACCCAACACTAAGCTAATACAAGCCGAAGCTTTCCCATTCACAGTTTTGGCTCTAATTATGCCAAATATGAACACAATAATATAAACCCAGAAAAATTGTGGAGCGTTTTGTCATTTTTTATCCTCACAGATTAAGTATTCCTACATATCCTTTCCAATGGCTCTCAAAAGAAAGTTTCCTGCCCTCTCGAGGTTTTTGCTTCTATGGCCAAAGCAAAATATCAGAGTGCCTTAGCCTTGTTGGCTACTCGGCTTTGGTCCAAGTGCTTTTAGTTCAGTTGTCAGCCTCACACAGCGCCACTTTTACAAGGTTCATTCTCGATGCCACGTCACTTCCACGCGCTTAAATTTCCAATGCCTGAGCTCGCTTGCTTTTCAACCATTCGGCCCTGGGCCGTTTCTCGAAAATTCCGAAACGTTAATGGGCCGGAAACAATTTGTAAAACTATGTTTTCAAGGTACGGAGGAAACTGTGGCACCCGAAATACGCCCGAAAATATCCGGGGCTTTCGCGAAAAGGGCCCCCTGACTCGAGGACCGCAACGCTCCTCGTCCATCTACGTCTCCATCATCAATCTTGTCTCAGTGATCTTTCCGCCTTGTCTCCCTCAGCTACTACTCTCTGTCTCTAATGATATTCATAATTCTTCATTTTTGAAGTCTCTTCACTGCCATTTCGTACTTTTTCAACTGCGGAAAAAAACTGTCGGCAAACAAACCGTCAAATTGCCGTCCCCAGAATATTTATTTAGGTGAATTTCCTGCTATAATCAAATGATCCCTTTTAAATGAGCGCATTTTTTTTCCAGACATTAAATGTTAATTTCACTGGGGGAGATAGATGAACAAATAAAACATTTAGTGGCCTTTTCCCTGACTTTTTTTCTTTGACCTTCTTTTCTTCGGCGTGGGAACAAGGAGCGTTGCGTGACTTCGGCCCTGTCTATACTCAGCAGAGACTGTAAGAAAAACTTACAGGAATCGAGCTAGCAAGCGATCGCCAATAACTACATCTCCGTTGTTCTTTAGCATTCGTAAGAACTCACCATTAACGTAAATAGTGTAGAACCGTGCGAGATAACCCGTTTGAGATAGTCCTCGACATTCATATGTTCCTCCGTCATCCAGATGAACATCATTTACCGTTAAGTTAAGACCGGATACTGTGATCCTGCCTGTTGTCTTGATCTCATTACCAGTGCTGCCATCATACCATTTGACCCTGGAAGTCTCATTCTGTACGGAACACTTCACCGTCTCAGTGCTTTCAAGGTCCCAACTAAAGCCTCTATTTTCTAACGCTGTTGTGTTTCCTACAACGAAGTGGTAATCATCCTCATCGTTAGTACTACCGCGGTGATTATTTCTCTGATGATCTCAACATTAAGGTGCTATTTCCAAGCGACTACCGTCGAACATACACATTGATTTAATAAGATTTTCAAAACTAGAAATGAGCAAGGTTTTCAAAACTAGAAAACACAAAATTGACCTTACTGATCAATCCAGAAAAGGAGCGTAAAATGCTTTAAGCCCGCCGCAAACATGAGGAAAGAGCCGAGCAAAGTGCGTTGCGAGGCGGTTAGCTCAGCCGTTTCCCCAAGTGTGCGGTGAGGTTTTCGTGAGATTTTCGCCTCGCGAGGCCGTGAAACCAATCATGTTTGATATTGGCCTTGAAAGCACTGAAACCAATATTATCAAACATGTTTGATATTGGCCTCACGGCCTCACGAAGCGAATTTCACATTAAGACGTCGACGCATACGTGAGGAAACGGCTGAGCAAACTGCCTCACGAGGCATTTTGCTCAGCTCTTTCCGCAAGTGTGCGGCGGACTTTAAAAGGCACTTCTCCCGTGCTCTGAGTAACGGTGATACGTTTCTAGGCAAACATTAAGGACTTGCACATTCACAGTCCCTGACGACCAACCTATTTCAATTGACAACTCACTTGGTACACACAATGCTTGAGCTCCAGTGTCATATGGACACTGGACATGTTCTCCATCTAAGCGCGAACAAGATGCTAAAACGGATTCCTTTCCATTGCAATGAACATCAAACATCACAACGGAACTGTTCTCATCCCTGGTATCCATTCTAAGGAATTCAGCCAGAGCATTTTCAAAGCCAAGTTGTTTACAAACAATTCTGGCATGAACGATGTCCCAATTATTTCGGCAGATCTTGCCCCACTTTCCGCTATAAAAAACTTCTACTCTTCCACCATACTCTATATTTGACCCTTTTAGGCGCACAGGAACTGAAAGAGAAACATACTAACTTAAGGACTGGCTGCTTCCATTTACCCACCGTGTTTTTGGGAGGAACCATTTTATTCAGTCCCGTGTTTGCAGTTGAATATCAATGACTGTATCACTAGATTGAGGCTATGGGAAAGCTTTTCGCAAAATCAGAACAGTAAACCCCCTCAGGCAACACTCGTAACTCTTCTTAAAGGTAGCGTCTATGGTCTCCAATCATCAGCCATAAGGATGATAGGAGATACACAAGTACAACAAGAGGTTAATGTAGCCAAGGGATTGGAGTGCTAGACCTGAATAAGTCCTGCTTGTCTTCAATGATTTGCGTCTCAGCAAACTGAGCTCACTCAAAGCAACACCTTGTCAACCTTAGTTAGCTTTCAGATAAGGAGCATGAAGCATAAAAGACAATTTCACCGTCTAGGAGTCTAGGAAGTCATGCTTTGTGGTGGTAGCTTGGCCGAGTTTTTAAGGCGCAGGACCTTAAATCCGGGTTTCGGTCTCAGGAATTAAAAGCTCTGACCACCAGCTGGATTTGTTCTGGGTTATCCCTGGCCCAACTACTCTGCTGCGTGTGTAGCCAACTGGTTTGTCTACCATCAGCAGGGATTCTTAACTAAGTTCTGCTTATTCGTATTTTTCATTTAGGTCATGCAGATCGTGTTTAATTGAAGTGAGCAATGTGCCCTTGCTTCGCCAATGTGCCCTTCTCGTGTGCTCAACCCATGCGATGATGTTCATGTAACTAAGAACCGCCTTTTTACTGAATTCTTATGATTCTTCAAAGGGGCAGTGTCACGCAATTTATAGCATTTTTTGAAAATCCAAAGGAGACTTTTTGGTTGATAGTAGCGGCAAGATAATGGGCAAAATTCCTTTAAAAGGCTGTTGTAACCTAAAGAAAATGTTTATAGACGCTTTGAGTGGCAGATAAGCGGGAGAAAAATGGGCATAAACTTGCATATGTCCGGCCGACATTCTTAAGTTTCCTCTTGTAACTTGCAAAAAATCACTTGTAATATAATTTAAGCTCATTCTCTCGTTCTAGATTTACTTTATTTCTGGAAATTACTTATTAGGAAACTAGCTGAATACTAACAAAGTTTTTAAAGTTTACATTTAGTGAATTTTGATCAAAAAGTCGTTTATCTCCCATTACACTGTCCTTTTAAACTGCACTAACCTCAAAATATTTTCTTTTTCAAAAGTTAAATTTATACTGCGCCTTTTCTCCTCGACAATAATTAACAAAACTGGCAGCAATCATTTGTCCCACGATCGAACTAGTAAGAGGAGTGAGCCTATTGTTGAGATGACATCAGAAACTGCTTTGCAATCCAGGTTTGAAAGAATTTCCGCGTTGCAAAGTAGTGTTTGGCGTCATCTCATGAAAAGACTCACGGCTATCATCAGCTCTGTCGTTGGGTCGAATGACTTCTAAGTTTTACACCTCATTAAAAGCCCAGTTTCGAGGAAGAAAATGGCACAATGTCTGCTAGAGATGAGAAGATCTATCCTGACAACGGAAAATATGTGAGTTTAGATGCGTACACGTTGTCTAACCCAGTGCTCAGCCCAATTCCCTGTACATACTAAACTCTCACTTATGGATTACAGTCTATTACTACCTGGACACCGGATTTTTTCGTTGCTGCTGTTCCTGCAGCTACGGCTAAGCGATGCACAGAGATGGTGAGTGGTGGTGATATTTTTTTCTCCTTGCCAATTGCCAGCCACATCGGATCCATCGTAGTACTGAGTATGATTTTGGAAAACACGAAGAAAAGTACAAAGACACCTTGTTCCTTCGAACAGCATTTGTTTACACTGGTGTTTTCCCAAATGGAGTAATTGCTCTGTTTTGCGGCAAAAGGAACTTTTGTTCCTTATTATGTATTGTTCCTTATTATGCAGGCACTTTGTTTCCATCGCAGTATTTTCTTTCCTTTATGAGCTGTTGCTGAGGAACGATTGTTCTGTTTTGTGACAGTTCCTTTTCCTGCCGCCTGTTCCTTTTCTGTTGATTAAGGAACTTTTGTTCCCATGAGCAGATTCCTCTGTACGTAACAAGTTGCAGTTTACGAATTCGAGGAACAGTTGTATGTGATCCTATATACGTGCAATGGTTCCTTTCCAAAGTTTTATAATTGTTGCACTTTGCAAATAATAAAACACCGATTCTTTCTAATGGATCGGAATAGGTCTCTTATAATCCATGTGTTTCAGCTAGGGTTGTCCACATTATGCCGGCATAATTCTGAGCACAATAGTGAGGCATGAGCATCGAGCATTACGCCAGCATAATAGTAAGAAAAATTCCCGGAAATATGTCAAAATATCGAACATAAATAAATAAATACATCGGAATTAGGTACAATCTCGAAATTGGGATTCCTGATTATGCGAGACAACAGACTGCCCCAGACTTCACCACAGGACGCGGACGTGGCCACGTGGAGCGACTGGGAGTCTGGGACTCATTTATATTCCAATTTCCAACATGGTGGAAGAAGGCAACGCTGGACTCGCTAGTTCTTCAACTTCCAGTTCCAGTGAACAATCCGAACTATCACTAAACGCTTTCATGCACCAAAATCAAAGTCCAACCCAAAAAATGTGACGGCCTCTGCCAGAGTTACAGAGTTTCCAGGTGAAAGCTTTACTGTTTCGAAGTCAAATCATCAACTGTTTTGGAACGCTTATCGTGAAGAAATTGGTCTCAAAAAGACAATAATAGAGAATCATGTGAAATCGTCAAAGCATGCTTCTGGAAAAGAACGCATTGAGAAGAAGGAAGCAATGGAGAGAGACATTGCAAAGAGTTTAGAGGAGTATGATAATCAGTTTTATCCGAAGGGTGAAAGCTTATCTGTTGCACAGAAAGTTTACAAAGTTAAGGTGGTAAGATCATTTATGAAAGCAGGAGTTCCATTAAAGAAGATTGACTGTTTGCGGGAGTTACTTGAAGAGGAAGCATTTTCCTTGACTTTAACTTGACATCTTTCGGACTTAATAGATGTTATTGCCAAAGATGAAATGAAGAAAGTAAAAGAAGAAATCAAAGGAAGGGATGTGAGTATCATTTTTGATGGGACAACTCATGTCGCTGAGGCCCTGAATATTATTTTGCGATTTGTTACTGAATGGAAAGTTTAACAACGATTGGTTCGGCTTCTAGTTACAAAATCTATGAATGGGGAGGAGTTAGCACACCAACTGCTAAGAACTCTGTCTGTAGACTTTTCCATTCCACCTAGAGCAAGGGATCGTGCATCTGTCAATAATGTAGCAACAAGGCAAACCTGGTGGACATTGGCTGTTTTAGTAATTCTCTTGATCATGTTGGTGAAAAGATGGCCACACCACATCTTGAGAGGTTCATGAAGTCATGGGTCAGCCTTTTGCACACAGTGCCCGCTAAAGAATTGCATTCAAAGCAATGACTGGACAGTTTCCCAAGTCCTACTCAGAGGCCAGATGGTGGTCCAAGTATGAAATGATGGTGCAAGTGCATGACCTCTTTGGCGATATACCAGCCTTTGTCAATGGAGGTCAGATACCAGAAGTGACTGCACGTAAACTGCAGGACAAATTGAATGATCAACAGAAGCTGCTCTTACTCACAGTGGATCTGGCAATTACAGTTGATGCCATGAAGCCATTTGTTCAGACTACATATCAGCCTGAAGGTGATGGCTCTCTGTGCTTGCGAGCATATGAGATAATAAGAAAGTTGGAGGCAGAGATCAGAAATCTACACTTCCCAAACTGCAGTGCTGTTATAAGAAACATTGCTAATGGAAACATTGCCCTTCAGCGACAGACAGAGGCCTATGGAATGACTTGTGTTCGACCGGCATATGATTACTTCACATCTAAATTTTTGAATAATGGAGATCACTTACAGCCAGCTGTTGAAATATTCAAGGCTGCACGCCTCTTCAACCCAGTTACAATGGCGAAAATTCAGCCCACTGCTGCAATTTTAAGTGATCAATTAAGGAAAGTTCGTTTCTTGAACAATGAGGCATGCATTGATGGCCTCCAAAGGAACTACCAACTTACATTGCTGCTGCTACTGATGTCAATCCTAATATTGATGCTCTAACCTGGTGGGGGAATCATGAACAAGAGATTCCAAATTGGGCAAAAGTATGCAAGAAAATCCTGCTCATCCAACCTCATCTGCAGCCTCAGAGAGGGTCTTCTCATTGCTACAAAATGCCTTTCAGGACAACCAAGCATGTGCTATGGAGGACTATATTGAAGCCTCTATCGTGCTTCAGTATAACAAAAGATGATCACATAAAAGGAATACTTATACTGTATGTTGTCGATGTAATCAACCATACAAGCATATCAACTGTATATTGTATTTTATTTCAGGTAAAACATGAGTGATCCGGGGGAAAACGTTTGAGCACAATAGTGGGACTTTTTGAGCAAAATAGCAACATTTTTTGAGCATAAAGGGTTAGCATAATAGTGAGAATTGTGAGCATAATGTGGACAACCCTAGTTTCAGCGCGAAAACTATGCTTGTCTTTACACAATTTAATCTTGTTAGGAGCTGTCAGATGTATCTTTGCATTATCGCAAACAAACAGGGCAAAGTGACGATAATAACGAGCTTACAAGGGCAACTATGGGCAGAGATCACTCGAAGTAGCAGCGAGGGCCCGCGAGTGTCGACAAAAGCTACCGGGTATTAAAGGCTTGGAAGTGGATAAGGACTGGGGTGAACACTAGATTTGGCGGCTCGAATTCCCGTTTTGAAGCAGCTGTTGAATGTACACAATCAGAAAGCATTGACCCAAAAAACGATGGCCCGCCTTCAAATCGCTTGCTAACTCAGAGAAACCATCATCGACCATCAGTCAAATTTACAACAGACGAGGACGACTTCTAAAGTAAGGCATTGAGAAGCACTGATTTGGACAACGGACTGCTATATTGAGCGATCCAGATTTCAGTTTTCAGAAAGTCAGTTTGGCTGATTCTTTAAAGAAGACGACTGAACTTAAGTTTCTTTCAAACGAGAAATCCCTAAAGTTTTGCCTTAAATTTGAAACTTTTCGGAAGTGAGGAACACTTTTCCCAAATTCACCGGATGACAAACCCTCAACATCAATGTGTTGTATGCACATGTTCGGTTCCACTGGCACACTGTCGTCTTGCTCGCTCTCGCTTTCTTCCAGCTTAAGGGCTCTAATTCTTTCCTTCTCCTCTTCATCGAACTCGTCTAGCTGCAAGCTGGTGCCCGGCGTCGGACGTGGTAGCTGGTAAACTGGCGTTCGTGCGATTTCAGATGCCCAGGAAATGCGGTCCATTCCATATGAACGCAAGAATTCTTGAACTCAGACTGCTGCACGCGGCGAGGTCAGGCTTTTGAAGAGGAACTTCCTCAAGTCGGCGTTCATGGCTGCGTTGTGGTCAGCGCCCAAATCCATGTCTGTTTGACCTGTTATGAACTTTGGTCATCTTATCACTGCCAAGCTTGATGTCTTGTACTTTCAGTCGTGCTGCCTAAGCAGGTCAAATTGACCACCTTGCGTAAGTATCTTCCAGTGGTCAGGTTCCATCATTTAGTGTGCGCCTCGTCATGGAAAATGATTTGAGTGTTTTTGTCTACCAAGCTCTTGTTGAAAGCCTTTTGCTTAGGGATCTTGGCGATATATCTTGATGGGATCAAGCGAGTAATGGGCGTGAACAGACGGCGTCTTTCCACTGTTTGTGTCTCCTATGAGACACATGACCTTTTCTTTGTGTTGTTAAATGCGGCAGTTGGGTAGTCGAACGTAATATTCACAAATAGTGCGTGATTTCGAGCTAATTGAGACTATTCTGTAATATATCCTTGAAGTATTCTGGATCTGGCGTTTTGGTGTGCTCGTATTCTATGTACACCCTGAAGATTCTTTACCTATTTACCGAGTCTTTGATACGATGCAAAACGAAATTTCTTTGACTTATTGAGAAGCACCATCCTCCATTCACTTCGATCAGGTTGTAGTTGATACTAAGTTGCTTCGTTAACTCGCATGCTCTATCTTGGAGGATATCTAGGAGCTTGTTGAGATGCTTGATGACTGTATCTTTGAACTGATCGTTGCTTCCCAGAAGAGACGGGAATTTGTTCATGCAACACCAGTGCTGATATGTGTATTTTGAGGTCTTCACCTTTTTGGCGACTTCTCCACTGTAGAGAGCGTAACCCAATTTTCCCATGGCTCACTCAACATCATTCAATGCCACCACAATCAGAGATAAAAGGACGTTTGCTGTCACTTTTGGGATGAACGAGGACAAATTGCAGGCTTCGATGCCAGATACATCGAATTGGAGGCCAGAACTGACGAGAGAGGGAATTTGCTTGTCTCGCACCTTCGAAGTAAACAAGCTACAAGCAATTTGTAAGCTCACAACACGCTCACTTTCGTGGAGAAAATTTAAGGGTTCCTCAATCACTTCATCTTGTAGCAATTGGAGACTGTACGAAAAGGACTTGTCCAGTTTGGCCCGTATAAAGTGGTTGTGGTGATCTTTCAACGTGGTGCATAATGGAACCCAGGATTGTTCTTTAATTCCCTTTTTGCAGATGGGCAGGGACTTTGCTGTCACTTCCATGCCAGTTTGTAATAGGGCCGAATGTAGAGGGACGGTTGATACACGCATGCCATTGAAGGACTGCATTGCAATCCAAGAAGAGCTTGCTGGCCAATGGTTTTCTTCTAATTCCCTGCCCTGATCGTCGTCCTCTTGCTCTTGGCTGCTTCCCTGTTGTGCCTTTTCTTTGCCTCGTTTCTCGGAAAAAAACGCGACTCCTTTCATCTTCTTTATTTTTTCGTCGCATTCGTCTCTCTTCTTGCATAATTATGTTCAACCATAGATCGTCACAAGACATTCCCTTATTTCTGCTGTAAGATGGTCGTGAACAAGTTCCTTGTCTAGATGGTAACACCTTACTAAACAGTGCGCTTCGGATTCCCTGAAATTTATTTAAGCAATACAGAAATACATCAATACAACATGTCACTAAAATTGGCGCAAAAGTCCTATACATAAATATACTGTGAAAGTTAATATACTTTTTTTTTTACTATAACTGTCACTGCGTTCTAGATTAACTGGTTATTTGTACCTTTTGTTTCTTAAGTTGTTTTGACTCTTCAACTCTAGAGATCTGATAAATTTTCTCGCTACTAGCTGAAATACATTTCCTTGTCCAAAAGTTGATGGATTTCGAGTAAAACCAAGACCACGCCCCATACATGTAGCTGATATTCTCAACACTTGTCTGCTGGACAATATATCGACATTGTAAGGAAAAGTTACGTTCTTAACACTTTTGAAAGTTAATAAAAGGGTCAAAGCTACGAAGAAGGAATCTCAAATCTGGTACATACTTTATCACTGAGTTGTCTTGCTGGTGCCATGACTGCCACCGAGTGAATTGAGAATGAAGATTTTATCAGTCGACTTTTATAGCACTAGAGCCCACTTTGTCAGGTGGCAAATTAAAGTGTAAGCACTTTTGTGTAATCAGTATTAACGTTCAGGATTCGCCGCGAAGAACTTGAGGATGTTCCGCAATCGCATAAAAATAGCGTGGTTTATGGTTAGAACGCCCAAGCTATGACATCTCCCTCCTTCTGAAAGAAGCTTTAGCAATACAGTATACGAAAGGATAAATACAAAATAAAAATAATAAAAATAATAAAAATAATAATTACAGTAGAAGAAATGCTATGTAACATGAAGGTCAGCATACAATAAGTGACCTTGAATGAAAGTTAACAATCGAATCAACACTTAAGTAACGACATGTTCTGTTCAGTTTATAAGTCCAATCTGTCAGGGGTTTTGACGGTCCTTGATGATCTGCGGAGTGGCGCGTCTGCAGCTGAGGATTCCATTTGTGGCGTACTGGCAGGTACTTCAGATCCCAGTGTAGTCTGTTCGCAAGTGGGAGTACTCTCATTTGGTAAGGTGTTAGGTGTGGCATCAGGTACTCCATTTAAAGACATTGGCAGCTCATGGCTGGAGCTGTTGTGCTGGATACAGATCTTCTCTCCTGTTGGCCGAATGTGACTGTGGTTCCGCCTAAGGGTACCTCTTTTTGCCATGGTAACGACATACGAGCGAGGAGTGTGTGTACTGCACTTGACAATGCCAGGTTCCCATTTGTGGTTGTGTGGGTTAAGTACGCGTACTGGATCATCGGGCTGTATGGCAGGTAAGGTCTTGGAGGACCTATCATACTGTGATTTCTGTTGATTTTGCCTTGCTTGGAGTTTGGTGTTAATGTCACCATCTGCAGACAGTGGCAGGCTTGGTTTTGACATGGTGGGAAGGTTGCTTTGGTATACTCTTGAGTTTAAGAGCTCGGCTGGTGACACGATGTTGTGGTCGAGTGGGGTGCTGCGACGGCATAACATGCCAAGGTGAGGATCGGCACCAGATTCTTTGCATTTCTGGAGTAGGTTCTTCACAGTCTGTACGCTTCTCTCTATGAAACCACTGGCTTGTGGGTAGTATGGACTAGTCATCACGTGGTTGAATCCATAAGTTTCGCAGAATTCTTGGAATAAGGCAGAGGTAAACTGGGTGTCATTGCCGGTGACAAGTTTACTTGGGATCCCGTGCTCCTCGAATATAGACATCAGGTGTGCTATTGTCATGTCCGACCGGATGTTGTTTACTTTTCGCACCAGGGAAAACTTGCTGTAATAGTCAGATAACAGCAAATATGACGAGTTGTTCCAAAAGAATAAGTCACATCCAAGTGTGGCCATGGTTTCTACAGGATGTCGTGAGGCATGGAGCACAGGATTTGACCATCCCTTCTATATCACGGTTGATGTTGACCCAGAACACGGAACCCTTAGCACGGAGTTTGAATTTTTCTGCTCCTTGGTGTGCGTAGTGCAATTGCTGTGGTACGTCTGCCTGTAGGGTAGGTAGCAACTGTTAACTCGTCACGATAATTCCAGAATGCGTAAAGGTGTGCTGGGCAATCTGATCTTGTGTTGGGCCATCCTTGGGTGATAACAGAGAGAGGTGAGAGGAGCACCTCATCCTTGGCTGTTTCTTCCTTAATCTGATCGATCCTTGAGGGCCTTGCATGCAGGTGAAGGTGCATTTCATGGAGAGACACATCCAGTCTTTCAATGGTATCACCTGGGCAAGAGCTGATCCTGGACAATGCATCTGCCAGTGGGATGTTTTTTCCTTGGACATACTTGATTTCTACAACGTATTTCCGAATCCTAAGCATCATCCTTGCAGTACGTCGAGGAGCTGTTGAGAGCTTGTGATCTGTCTCAACGGTGACCTCCCTTCCATACGCATAGTGATGAAACTTCTCAAGGCCGTGTACCACTGCTGGCATTTCTCTCTCGATGTTTGAATACCGTGACTCTGTTTCTGTCAGGAGCTTGCTTCTATATTCAATGGGGCCTCTATCTTGGAACAGGGTTGCACCAAGGCCACGTGACGATGCGTCAACTTGGATGGTCACTGGTTTTGTACCGTCACAGTATTGTAACGAGTTGGTTGATGAGATAGCTTCCTTAATCTTATCTACAGCTAGCTGGTGATGGGGCTGCCACTGGAACTCGCTACTTCCTTTGGTGAGATCACAGAGGGCGACTGAGTGTGATGCCAAGTTTGGCACATAACGGCTCAGAAACTGTGTCATGCCAAGAAAGGTTTGTAGGTCAGCGAGGCTTGTGGAGGGGTCCATATTGTTAATTGCTTCTCCCTTCTGTGGGTCTGGCCTAAGGTCGCTTGCACTGACGATGTGACCGGATAAAGGTATTTCTGTACACCTTATCTTGCATTTATCTGCATTGAAGCGAAGTCCGGTTTCGTGAGCACGTTCCATAACTGCTTTCAGGTTGGCATCGTGGTCATCGTGGTCAGCGAGGTCGTTTCCATAAATGACGATGTCATCGGCGATGCAAGTTACGCCAGGGAGGTCACTGAAAGTCTCATCGACCTTCTTTTGAAAAATGTCCTGAGCGCAGATCAGACCAAAGGGGAGGAGATGCAAGAATCTGTATCTACCATGAGGCGAATTGAAGGTGGTGTACAAGGAGCTGGCGTGATCAAGTTTGATATTCCAATATCCGCTTCTGGCATCGACGATAGAGAAGTATTTGGCTCCGTTCAACTTTGGAAGTACATCATCTAATGTTGGGGTGCAGTGGTGTGGGCGCTTGATGGCACGGTTGAGGTCTTTGGGGTCTAGGCACAGCCAAAGCGTGCCGTTGCTCTTTGTCACACAGCCTAATGAGTTCACTCAGTCTGTAGGCTAATCTACTTTTGCTATGATCCCTTGTTCGATGAGCGCGTCAAGTTCTTTCTTGAGGGGCTATCGTAGTGCCTCAGGTACCCGGGGTGGTGGATGGATCACTGGCGGGACTGTGGGGTCTAGGGTGACGTGAAATTCTCCCTGGAAACACCCGATTCCCCGGAAGCAGTCTTGATATTGGCAAAGAAGTTCCTACTTTGCATCTGTATTTCCCTGCGGGTCTGGCGTAGGCACAGCCTTGGTCTGTGTGGTTGCTATACCATAGTTAAGGGTGATCAACTTCATATCACAGCAGGTTGGGAGGCCCAGGATTGTAGGACCTGCAGTGTTCACTGCATGGAAGGCACATGATTTAGAGTGACCATGGTGCGATAAGATGAGCTCACAGGTGCCAAAATGCGGTATGGTGTGACCCCCAAAGGCGGTAATTGTTGTACTCGATGGAGTTAGTCCAAGCGGTGTTCCATCTGAGCTATAGCTTGACTGTGGACATAGGCGTTTATATGTGTCTACAGGTATGACGTTCTCCTGTGCTCCCGTGTCAATTTTGCACAGTAGGGGTGCTGTAACTTGACCAGAGTCCACTTGAAGTTATAGTAAAGCTTGAGTGTCATTTTCAGAAACACTGTTTATGTACAAGGAATGGAAATACAGCTGTGAGGTGGCCATCAGGTGCGGAGTGCTGGTGTTATCTGTTGGTGAAGTCTCAGTGTTTGGTTCTGTTGTGTCAACGGCGTGAATGTTCTCCCTTTTCTTTTGTGGCCAGTCCTTGGATTGCTCCCGGCTTGGTTGTTTCACCCTAAAGCGGAGCGGCATACGGACTTCCAGTGGTTGAACTTGCCACAAGCTTCACACCTTGTTTTATATGCTGGACACAATGATGTTCGAGTTAGGTCGTGAAAATTCCCACAGTTTCCACACCTTTTATCCTTCGCCTGGTTTCCCTGTGCTGAGTGTTGTCCTGTATGTGGACCATACTTCCGAGCATCGACTGCTGTAACCTGACTGCCCCTGATATCCTGTACCTGGTTGTTTGTAGCCTCTTGGGTTCTTGCGATATTTACTGCTCTCTCAAATGTCAAGGTGTCATCATGCTCAAGCAGTTTTGACACGTGGGTTGTTTGACCCGATGATTAAGGCATCTATAATGTGTTCGTCAGGGTTTGTGTACTTACATCCTCTCACCAAGATACGGACTTTCTTGAAGAAGGAATCAACTGTTTCGCTCGGTTCCTGTTTTACGGTACGCAGTTTGTATCGGGCGAGTCTAAAGTTACTTCTTGGTGCCACATAATCTTCAAATTTTGTCCAGTATGTGCTGAGTTTCTTCTTCTCGTCAGCCGATAGTGTCCACGTGGAGGCCAGTTCTCTCCCTTCGTCGCCTGACCAAAGCAGTAAGAAACTTATCTGTTCTTCCTCGCTTCTCTCCTTTAACGGGCCGGAGAAATACAGCTGACAGAGATTTTTGAACTTTCTGAGGGCTTGCGGTGCATCTGACGAGGACCAAGCCATTTGGGGAATTGGTAATCCAGCTAACTCCGACATGTTTGTTGTGTTCGGAGCCGCTGAAAAATGTGGTTGTTCACCAGCCTGGTGCTCAAATTTGCGTTGAAAATCACAGATATAACATTGTACTCACACACGAGATCCCACCCCTGACACCATGTTGTAGTTTTGGATCAGGATATTGTCACATTTAGAAGACCCAGTGTAAGGAACGCAACAAGCTTTTTTTTATTTTTTTAGCTAGCGCCAAAAACCTCAAGGCATGCTAGTCCACATGCGCACATGTAAGAAACCGCAAGCAAGCTATGACAATCCATGACTTTCTTTTTCTCTCTTCGAGCTTAAATGCCGCAGTTCGAGTACAAAACCCAAACTTGCCGTCTTTTCAGTTACAGAAAACGGAAGGATACACTGAGCCAACTCATTATTGCTGAAATGTCACCTAATTTTGATTACAAAGCAAGCAAGAACTAGCCATCATGGAAGACGCCAGAAATGTTTTATCCCTGGAATTACTTATGACGACGGGCTATTTTCGACAGGCTAGAAGGGTAAAACAGAGCAAACAAAGTACCAAAAGAACAGATTAAGGCAAGCCGTATCGAGCTGAGTAGGAAATGAACGAACAGGGAGAAGCAAGACCGAACAGGCCACGAATCCCAGAAACGGTGGAGAAAGTTAGAAAATGCGATAGACCAGAAACGTCATGACATTAATATAGTTCACAAGACGCTAAAATAGGTTAATATGCGACAGGCTGAGAATCTAACCGACGAATCGAACTCTTCAGTTAAACAGGCTTCACTTAACCTACTACACGCGGCAGGAGGGTTAAGGTCAAAATTAAATTCACTCAAGACAAACACGGAGGATTCGGAGACTCTCGGCGGAGCCTACGTACTAGTAGACAAAATAGAGTAGACAATCTGACAAATTGTTGGAGACAAGATAACGTCTATCTCATCAATCGCGCCACAACAAGTCTTCAAGAGCATCCACATCGACTAGCGCAAGTAGAGTGAAGGCGCTTGCAGACGCAGTAGCGGCACGCAAAAGTGCAGAAATTGAAATGCTCGTCGCAGAAAGTTAACATGAACGAAGAGAGCGAAAATCGAGCGAACACCCGAGCAAGAGCGCGCACAGCGTGGAAGAAAATAGGGAGCTTACGAAACGACGACATCGACGGCAACGAGAACGCCACAAAACAATAGGTTTAGTGTGCAAAAACAATGGCTTTGTACGCTCTACAGGTGCTTTTTACATTCTGGTGTATTTCCTTGCCGTCATCTCCTAAATGACAACGTGAAATTACCAAATTCATGGTTCTGAGGAGGACGTCAGCACAAGGCAGTGAACTTTTAGTTATCTCTCCGCGATTCTTACTCGCTCGTATCAGGTTAATTCCTCGCCAGTAACTGAACATTTTAAATGTGGAACGACACGAAATAGTTGCGTAGTGATACCAATAACGCAAACCTATATTTTTAAATGACGTTCTCGTTGCCGTTGTCGTCCTCGTTTCGTAAGGTCCCTAATTAGCATGCAATGACGACTACGATGGCTACGAGGAAGTCATTTCAGTAATACAAGCCCGCATTAAAAACTATTTCATGTCGCTCCGCATTTAAAATGTGTATTAACTGTCGAGGAATGAAAATAATATGAGCGGGTTAGAATCGTAGAGAGAAAAAATGAAAGTTCATCCCCTCGTGCTACACGTCCTCAAGAGAACGTTAAATTTGATCATTTAACGTCGTTATTTAGGAGATAACGGCAAAGCCGTTGTTTTTGCTCACCAAATCTATTGTTTTGCGGTGTTCCCGTTGCCGTCGGCGTCGTCGTTTCGTAAGCCTCCTATTAATAAAATCTAATATATAGGCAAACCTAAAAGCAGATCTCCCGGGTTATTTATTCTTACTGTCGTTACTTAAACAACGAATTTACGGGATGAAACAATTTATAATTTTTTTGTTGTTGTTGTTTAGCCTTGACGAACGCAATCGAAGAAAGAAAACGAAACAAAACAATCTAAAACGAGTTACAACAAGAAGACGTGGAAAAATAATAAATATCCCCTAACATAGGGAAGTTTACAAGAAAAGTGTACCGCCATACTGTGTAGGTTATC
>BLFK01000998.1:1100365-1112865 GCA_014634185.1 Astreopora myriophthalma | reverse complement strand
ATTCATAGATTTGTTCGAAGGCAATCTCCGCATTTCATTTCATAAATTGTTTTATATTTCTTCATCGAAGTTCGTTTTCTCAGGAGTTCAAGGGAGCCTGTTTTGTTATTTATCTCTCCAGTTTCGGCTTTCTATCTTTTGTGAATAACTTGGGTGGGTGTAAACGCTCCCAAGTGTCGTCTCAATCTAGCGTAGCATTCAACAGTTTGGTACTGGCCGCGTTTGCTTCATTTTGTCCGTTTGTTTTATGTCTTTAGGGCTGTACGCACCGTTACGCTTTCAAGTTCTATTCCCATTTTGACGGGCTTCTTTCCTCTCAGGGTAATAGCTTTTGCTTCTCCTCACAACGCATTTCTATGAGCAATAAATCTCTATGAATCGCAAGATTAACACCAATTCTTTCGATACTAAGGACATCCTTTTTGGGATCTATCACGGAGATGACAGAAAAATTCTAGTTCATTATCTTATCGTTGAGACTAAATATTTTATATTCCGATCAAAGATTGACAAAACACTTTTCTCTCTCTCTCTTCTACTAGAGAAATTTAAGAAAACTTACGAAATCGAACGTTGCATAGCGAGGAAAAACGACAAACTTGAAATTCACAGTAATAAATGCCAACCTCTTTATTCCAACAATTAACAATTATTCCATGAGAGCCCGTTGGATATGAGTTGGCTATAACCAGTCTCGTATCCAACAAGCGCGAATGGAATAATTGTTTCATTAAATTCTCAACCAATTCGGACCGGACGGAATCTGCTTTTCTTTTGTGCTTTTTTCATGAATTCGTTTTGTCGACGACACTTGGCTTCCCGCGAACAATTTTATGCTAAGCGACATTTGCTGCATTAATTCCCATATAAGGTCAAACGCAGGTATAATGGCTGATAACCGAGATCCGGTGAACCAATGAGAAAGCTAGAATTGCATTACCCGAGGTTGAGAATTTAATAATAGCTATTATCCTGGTAAACTTATTAACGTGCTAACTGAACATTGTATACGCAAACTGCGAGCGCCCCTGAGCGAAGTGTAGCGTCGTTTATCGTGTAATGTAGGATAATTATAGCTAGTGTAGTCCGTCTTTGTGTAGCGTACCTAGTGTAGTGGAGTTAACGTTTTGTCTAGGTGCGCGTTGTTCTTGCTATGCAAAAAAAAATAGATAAATAATAGTAATAACTAACAATAATGATAATGATAATGATAATGATAATTATGAGGCTCTAAGAATAAAAATTTTCTGGCGGAGACCCCCCTAGAGGCTCGCACCTTCGGCGCTTGTTTCACTACGCCTTCCTGTAGAAAAACCACGCTACGCCCCTGCTCTGGGCAAGTTGTCAGGCCTACCAGCCCGTATGAGTCTTGCAGCCCGCATCATCGTCTCCACAATCTGTGGAGGACCTGGTATCTCCAACCCTTAACACTTCCACAGTTTGCAACTTGAGGAGGCGGCGAGGCCAAGTGGTTAGGGCGCTGGATTCACACGCGGATGTTCCGGGGTCAAATCCCGCTCTGCTCACCAAACAGATTTGTCTTATTTGGTCCTGAAATCAACTCCATCCCGCCCTGTAAATAGCCAACTGGTTGCCTCCTCCCAGTTGGGATTCTTAACGTTGTTCTGTTTATTTCAATTGTTACTTTCTATGCACCGCCCCACAAGCTTAAAGCTTTAAATATAACGGTGCATAAATAAATGTCATTTACTTCTTTACTTTACTTTATAGTTGTGGCAATTTGCATTGGCATAATGACATGGGGACGCTGGAGTATCCTGCAAGTGGTACAACACGTCATCTGCCCCGAACTGAAGTCAACCATTCTAGCACTGGATCCATTCCTGGGAGACGGTGTGCAGACAGCAGCCTGTTACCATGGCCAACATCACCCGCCTCAAAATTCTCTGGAGATTGACGATACCACTGCAGTCGCTTATGTGACCACGAGGGAGGGACTCTGTCTCCAACAGTTTCTAACAATATTCATGCTAATCTTGGACCTGTGGTCATTTCTACTGACTAGGAGTTTGTGGGTGACAGTCCGCTGTTAACCCATTGTGTTCAGTTTAGAAGCAGATTCGGCATCGAGGGAGTTGAAAGCGCAGAAAGGGTGGGTGCTGCCGGAGGGAACTCTTCAGATTGCGGTCCTTATTCGAGATAAGTAAATTCTAAAGCAACGTTTATTCGAAAATTGTTGCAAGTAAAATGTAAAAGTGCAGTAAGCCATCACTAACAGCGGAATTAAGGGAAAAAATAAGGTGCGCGGGAAGCATTTGTTTGGATTTCTTGTTGTTTATGTAATGGGACATTTTATGTGCTATGCATGTATATATTTTCTGTGCTGTATCTCATTGACCGTCCCGTTCTCAACGATTAAAAACGGCTATGTTGTGTTTGAGAACGTTGTTTTACATTTATATTGATTAGCTGTGTACAGTCATGGCTTAGATCATATCAACAAGTGATCGCTGAATTAAGAAAATATTTGTAAAAAGGTAACTTACTCGTGCTATCACATGGGGTAAGGGATACAGCAACAAGGATCAAAAGTAGATTCATCTAAACCCTATAAAAAATAAAGGAAGGGATGAAAATCATGGTTAACCTTAGGTAATGGGTCATTTGCATGATGGCGTCATTTTACTACAATAAGGGACGAAACTTGTTTAGACACTCCCTGGTATTACTGTAAATTTAATTCCTTCGTTTTCGAGGAAGCCTAATGTTATAAGCCCTATGGTTTCTTTTTATGCTTCCTCGCCACGTTCCTTAATGTAACCTTGTACTATTTTTTACAATTTTTTTTTGTATTTGTGGTAAATAAATAATCTCAAGCTCAAACTCAAACTCCCTGAATCAAAAATAAACCTTTTTCGTTCAACACCTGAATTCTCGTATCTCCACTGCTAATATTTCGCCCCTTCTCGTCTTCAATGTTACAACCATGTGGCAGTGTCCACAAAGGGTGCTTCAATGTTGAAAAGGGGGCAGGGGAGTCGCTATGGACGAAAAAGGTGTTTTTTTTTTCCTTTCTTCAGCTAAGAAAGGACATCTCTTGGGTAAAGAGCGATTGTTTCTTTCTCTCAAGTGTCTCAACACCGATTCTCCCTGATTGTAGCTACCAAGACCAGAATGCTCTATCAAGATGCTTTGATATTAAAATTTTTCTACTCTTCTGGGAACAGGAGACAACTGGGAAAATTTGGTTGATAATAGAAGCCACAAAATATTCTGGTCTTATATTATGTCATCATGAAAATGACCTATTAGATTGACAGATCTACGTTCATTTCTCGTGACGTGGCAAACAAATTATGACTCAGTGTGATACTAGCTCGCATGGGCGTTTTCAGGTTTTCATGTGCTCCATAAACTATCGAAGAGTGGAATTGTTTTCCCGAGCAGAGTGTTAATGCATTGATATTTTCAACAGAAGTTGTCCAATATTTAGTCAGCAATAGACCTTTTTACGGATACGGCGGCCATCTTGAATTCTATTGTTCTGAAAAAGATATTATGGGAAGCCCAGGGGCAAATTTAGTTTTGGTCCAAAATCTTTCACACCAGATCAATTTTTGTGTTTCTTTGACCTAGATGAATTATAGTGTGAAATAAAGGATGTAAAAATCAAAGTGGCTTAAAAATTCGCAAAGGAAACCCAAATTTATACTCACAACCTGTATGAGTTTGCTCCCTGGGCATCCCATAATATCTTTTGCAGGACAATAGAATCCAATACGGCCGCCGTATCGGCCAAAAGGTTTATTGGCATTTCGCCTTCATTACAAGTGAAACCGGACAGGTGACATTGAAATCATTAAATGCCCCACGAGTACGAATGATCTGGCATGTGTGACAATTGCACTGTTACCTCTTCGTTTTCAAAACTATGTATATCTTCTAAAATCTCACAGTATTGATTTTCTAAGTGAGCATATACCGAGAGAGATAAAACATGACAAATTATTATAGAGGGTTTTGGCTCACATGACCAGCAGCCTTACTGCTTTACTGAAACAAAAGGAAGAATTTCCATAAAAATAGAGTTCATCAATTTCACAAAAGATTATTCTACTCCTCCAAAATGGCCGCCGTTTCTTCGTTTTACTCCTCCAATACGGCCGCCGTACTCTACCATCCTTTTTCAATCATTTAACAGTTTTTAAATTCAAATTTATGCTATCAAATACGGGTAAGCTGCAACAAAATTCAATATACTGATACCCCCAACTCATCCCTGTTGACCACAGGTCACCGCCATTTTTATGATCAGATGCGAACCCCGACACTCCTAAAATGTACCAAGATAACCGCCACTAAGGGGATTCCCTTCGCATACACAATGAATGATTTGAGTTCCATCAAAATTAAAATAAATAAATAATAATAATAATAATAAAATAAACGCTGCCAAACTCTTCCAGCTATCTCGCAACACACAACCATGAACTAAAACAAAATGTATTTTCTCAAGTTATGGAATGCGCGCATTGTTGAGTCCTGGTATTCATTGTGGGGATTGCAGTGGGTGTTATCCAATCTCGTTCCCAGAGGCTGCGATCCCCTTGGTCAGCACTTTGATTGGTTGGTGAAAACAAAGAACAAAGATACCGGAAGTTGTTTGCGCGAAGTGCAAAGTTTACAGCTGTCGTTGCTGTAATGCAGTTGACAATCACCGTGATGTAATCGAGTTAGGAACTACTCACGTGATGTTAGTTTGATTGACAACGCGGTGAGAGTCGAGAGCGAAAAAGGAAAGAGATCGGAAGGAAAAACAGTCAGAAACGTACGGTGGCCCACAAGGGACATGCTGCAAATTAAAAAGGTTGCTGCAAATTTATAAAAGTTGCTGCAAATTTATAAATGTTGCTGCAAATTTATAAAAGTTGCTGCAAATTTATAAAGGCTGCTGCAAATTTATAAAAGTTGCTGCAAATTTTTTTAACAAGTTGCTGCAAATTAAATCACAGAAAATATGCGCACGCACATTCCAGTAATTCAGCTGCGTACTCCCGCCATTTCATCTTGCCTTGATTCCTCGAGTGCTTATCCTCGACTTCTGTTTCCTCAAAATGTTCTGCTCCTCTTGTGGAAGGCTTAAGGCTTTAGGGTTAAGAAGAAAGGAAACAGATTACGATGAAGATTTATTACGCGACCTAATCAAGCAAGAAATGCAAGGAGCAGGTTCTCTGGCCGGCTATCGATACGTTTGGCATTCTCTCCGACTGAGGTATCATATGAATGTCCCTCGGAGTGTGGTTGCTAGTTACATGAAAGAGATTGATCCTGAGGGAGTTAAGGAACGAAGGGCAAGACGACTTAAGTTTTTTCAGTTTTCGGGCGTTTACTGCGAAAATACCCCTTTCTATCCTCTTCTTTGCGAGCTTTGAACTGTGCAAATGTTAATGGCGCTGTCCCACTGCCACCGGTCCCGTTGTCATCAACTGCACTAGCGTCTCTCTTCAAGGCATTTTCATTTGGACTTATTGTGTTTCCACACTGGTGACAAAACTGTGCTGCTGAGACACATTCTGTTCCACAAGAGGAGCAGAACATTTTGAGGAAACAGAAGTCGAGGATAAGCACTCGAGGAATCAAGGCAAGATGAAATGGCGGGAGTACGCAGCCGAATTACTGGAATGTGCGTGCGCATATTTTCTGTGGTTTAATTTGCAGCAACTTGTTAAAAAAATTTGCAGCAAGTTTTATAAATTTGCAGCAGCCCTTATAAATTTGCAACAACATTTATAAAATTGCAGCAACATTTATAAATTTGCAGCAACATTTATAAATTTTCAGCAACTTTTATAAATTTGCAGCAGCCTTTATAAATTTGCAGCAACATTTATAAATTTGCAGCAACTTTTATAAATTTGCAGCAACTTTTATAAATTTGCAGCAACCTTTTTAATTTGCAGCATGTCCCTTGTGGGCCACCGTAGAAACGGAATTGTATCAAAACGCAGCAATTTTCAAGTTAAGGTGGCTCAAACCGGTTTCAACACTTTCAAGAAACTCACTTATTGGAACGATTTACACTACAACACTCTATCACGTATTATCAATATTGTGGTACCATATAAAACAGCAATTACTGCTGAATAAAAAGCGGTCATTATTGTGACGCAAGACGTAACCATGAAAAAAGGGAACGCCCTGTAAAAACACCCTATATTTTGGCTTTAGTTGCTCGTATCTCAAAAACGAACTCGGTGACCCCCATTTTTTATTGCTCGAAAGTGATCAACAGACCAAGATGAAACTTTTTGCAAAGTTTGAAAAAATTCTGTGGAGCGGATTCAGAGCCACCTTATTTTTTTGTATTTTTTAAGGTGGCTCTGTTTTGAAACTTTGCAGACAGTTTTATCTTGGTCTGCCGATCACTTTCCAGCATTAACACATGGGGGTCACCGAGTTCGTTTTTGAGATACGAGAAACTAAAGCCGAAATATAGGGCCTTTCTACAGGGCTTTCCTGTTACCATGGTAATTACCTCACAACAATGACTGCATTTTATTCAGCAATAATTGCTGTTTCATATGGTAACATAACATTGTTATTACGTGATAGTGTTATAGTGTCAATCTTTCTGATAAGTGAGGCTCTTGAAAGTGTTGAAACCGGTTTGAGCCACCTTAAGAACTTTCGCATGTAATCCGTCAATGTCAGAAACCTTTCAAATATTAAAGAGTTCAGGATCGATACAACACACCGCATCTGCTCAAATTGAAGTGAATTACCTACAATTTTAAAATTTAAATTCACCGGTCAACTCGACAACAGGTGTTCGCGGCTGACTTTTTTCTTTTCTTTTTTTATTTATTTATTAATTACATACGATACAAACAATACATTACTTACATTACATTACATTACATACAATACATTACAACTTCAACTTCAACTGACTTCAAAGATGGAAGGAAAATAAAAGTAGCATTATGTGTATTCTTTACCGTCAAAAATAAGTTTGTAAGGCTCGGACCTACTGAAAGCGGCACGTTTCCCTTCTTTCCTGGCTTCAAACAGTTTGGGTATCAGCTTCTTTCGCATTTCAGTAACTTGCCAGGGCAGATCTGGTCCTATGCCAAAGTCCTCCAAAAATTTGCGCAGGATTTCGGTGGTATTTTCCGAGACGAAGTCGAGGTCCATAAAAACGCAAAGCAACAAAAAAAGGAGAGAGAACGAGGCCAATATCCAGCCCTCTTGACCGAACAAGCTTGGTCAGTGAAGGATTTATTATATGGCTATACCTCTCTCTTCTCGTTTTCCGTAAGACAAAACCGTTTTCATGCCTTCATATCACTTTTTGTGTTAATTTGTGTATTTCCCGAAACTCGTCTATGTTTTCTTTGTCATGATTGTCTTCTGCCGCCTTTTTCGACTCCATTGCCGACATTGTCAAAAGTTACAAACTTCCGAAGTCCGCTTTACGGAATTTTTCATTCTTTCGCGGGAAATGTGCAGTCCCGAGCGGACGGGTAGCCAATCAGAGCACAGAATTCGCTTCATCTTGCCCGCTCGCGGGGCCCGCCATATTACAGTGTATTATAAACCGTAAATGTGGCTACAGGAAAAGGGCGAGACGTCTTCCTTTACGACCGGAAAATTGGGAAACTACATTGTCAATATCCACATTCTCGTGCTTTTGCTACCCTGCGAGCAGTGGATTCTCTTCGCTTATTCGCTTTTGTCGGTGAGCGAAAGCAGAGAGAAACCACTGCGAGCAAGCGACCCGATCTCTGTCGAACATGGGCGGCTGACGACACCAACACGTCAATAAACACGTCACATGGCACACGTTATGCTCAAAATACTGTTTGCAAACTAATTTTTCTAGTCCTATTTTAATCTATTCCCTTGATCAGGACGGAGTGGATCGCTTGCTCGCAGTGGTTTTACTCTCCTTTCGCTACCTAATAATATACACGATAAAATTTCTCGATTCTGATTGGCTAAGAAAAATGCAGAAAAAAGGAAATTCAGTGCAGAAAAAAGGAAATTCAGTGTAAAAAAGAGAAAAAAACTTTTTGCGGCTCAAAAAAACTTTAAAAACATTGAAAAACCTGTTGTTTCGACTGAACGCATGATGCTATATTTGCAGGGGCTGAATAACTTATTTTTGCACGTGATTTACCTGCGTTGCTTCTGCATAATTATGATAAGCTATGTTACAGTTTTTTCATGCATATTATTAATAAGCAATCACATGATTTTTCTCGTGCAATTTGGACTAAATAATCTCTCGTGAATTTTTTTAAAGACCACAAATTGCACTCGCCCTACGGGCTCGTGCAGTTTTGTTAGTCTTTGAAAAAAATTTACTCGCGCTTATTTATCCCAAATTGCACTCGAAATTATGTGATTACCTGGTACAAAGGAGATAAGAGACGAGAATCCACTGCTTGCAGGGTAGAGTATCGCCAAATAGGATAGCTTTTCCTCACTCATAGTGCTTCGAAGAGGAGTATTCAGTCTCTTCATGCCCCTAAAACTGCGTTCGGCAGCGAAGGTTGACACAGGACAGGTGAGCAAGGTGACAAGAGCAAAAATAATGAAATAAAAACATATTTTTAGATTTTTGAGGTGCGCACGTGCGTACGTGCGTATATGGTCGCTACGCCCCGGGATTGACACTACACTATATCACGTTTTACTGGAGCAAAGTTGTGGTACCATATGCAACACAACTATAGATCGTTTTCACTCACGTGACCAGTGACCATATTGATTTACTGAAACAAAAAGAAATATTTACATAAAAATGAAGTCCAATTACCAGTGGATTGTTTTGGGACACCAAAATGGCCGCCGTTTCTTTGTTTAGGTACACCAATATGGCCGCCATGACGTCATGTGAAAACTATCGCATTGCTGAACATAAGTTACTGTGGCAATAGGAAAGCCGTGTAAGAACACCCTATATTTTGACTCTAGTTGCTAATATCTCAAAAATGAAGTCGCTCACACCTAATTTGTATTGTTGTCGAAGAGTGATTACCCGGCTAAGATTAAATTCTGAGGGGCGGATGATGATTTTTAAGGTGGCCCTGAGTCTCCTTCACATGCAGAATTATTTTACAAAATTTTCTATCTTGGCCTGCTAATTGCTTTCCAGCAATAAAAAAATAGGGTCACGGCGTTCGTTTCTGAGATATGCACAACTCAATCCAAGATATAGGGTGTTCTTGCAGGGGTTTCCTGTTCAATTCCCTATATTTTTACTAATGGACCGTAGTGAAACTTGGACTTTGTACCATCAACAAGTTAGACAACTCTGTACAACTCAACATTGTCGTTTAAGAAGAATACTAAAGAAAAAATGGACCATTACATCAGCAACGAAGAAGTTCTCGCAAGAGCATGTGTGAAAGAAATAGAAATAAAATTAGTAAGAAGTCGATTACCCTGGCTAGGCCATGTGTCCAGGATGGAAAATGATCGTCAAGTGAAATCCTTATTGTATGGTGAGTTACCTGAAGGAACACGTCCTGTTGGTGGTCCTAAACTGACATATAAAGGCACGTGTAAAAGTGCGCTGAAATGCGGTGATGCACTTAACCAATGGAAAACAAAGGTAGAGAACCGAACTGAATGGAGACAGCTGATTCGTCAAACCTGTGACAAAGTGAATGAGAGAGAGTCAATGCATACGAGAAGAGAAAAGAGAACATATCAGATACAATGTCATAATCCCTATATTATATTGTGTACTTACGATTTACTGTTTTTGTGTTAACTTGCTATACCCATTTCGGGCTAAGGCGTATATCTATATATATCCTGTTGCCGGGGTAACTTATTACGTCACAATGATGATCGCATCTTGTTAAGCAATAATTGGTGTTTCATGTGGTACCATAACATTGCCCATACTTATCTTTAAAGTTTTGAAACTGGTTTGAGCTACCTTAACGTAGTATTCCCATTACTTGTTTGTAAATCGTTAATTAGGGAAAATGTTTGACTTGAGGTTTTCCTAAGTCACTGGAAAATCTGGACCATTTACATAGGTCATAAAATGTCTGTAAATCCTTAATTTACAGACATTTTATGACAGTTCAAATCTTCATTACCTCTAGTGTAAAGAGTAGTATTGAAAATTAACAACTCCGATGACACGTAATGAAGTTTAGAGGAAATTAGTTTGAACCTTTATTTCATTTGTCCTTACTTTAGCTCGATTTGTATCTGCTCTATATATCAATAAACAAAAAAAGAAAGAAAGAAAGAAAAGGAAGAAAGACAGAAAGAAAAACAAAAGAACAAAAGAAAAGAGACAGACAGACAGACTCGACAGACAGGGAAAAAGGGGCCAGCGAATTAATGAATTCAGAAAATGGGCAGGAGCCATATGGGCTCCTGAAATTGGATAACGTTATAAATAGTCGATTGACAGTTTCTGTAAGAGCGGTTCCCTTCGCTTGGGGAGAAAAACAAGCGATATTAAAGTAACATGGCGTCTTGATGAAGTTATTATGTTATTATCAAACGCAAAATTTTTAAATTGAAGGTTTGACGATCACATACATCTAGTAATAAGATACGGAAACTGCAATAAGACTGTGAATTAAATGCTAAGAGAGTGTGAGAACAAAAAGCTGAAATATTAATATAAAAGGAAAAGTTATTATCATATGACCCGTACGGCCCCGCGAGCGCTTTCATTGCAAAACTATTGAGAAAATCCCCGTATGAGGGCCGTACGCGATGGCACGAGCTCGGGCCAAATATTTTCCCGTCCGGCCCGACCTAACTCAGTCAATAAGTACATAATCTTTACCGGCTCCGAAGAAAGGGGCCTACTTTTTCAGGTAAACTATTTTGGTGAGTACACTTTTTGGGTCATACGTAAAAGAAGAGAGACACGTTTTCACAACTACCTCAAAAAATACTGAAGCTCAAAACAATCAGAGGTGTCAAAACCCTCAGAATAGACGTAGTCGGATCACGAACGGATAAATTCAATGGACTCGCAACTCGGTAACCATAAAATGCAAACTTTGTTGCTCCTAAGCTGAGTAGCTCGGTTCTTCAAAGATGTGAAGTACGAGCCGATGTTCTGGTTGTTCAAGACAATTGACGTATTGCTGCCATTTGCACGACTCCTTCAAAAACATTTTGTTTCAAATGCAAGACTGAAACACTCCCATGAAAGCCCCATTGAATTTTGTATGTCATGTAGGGAGGAGTTAGGTGCCACCGGGCACGGACTACCCTAGAAAGAGTTTCTGTAACCACAGCCTCTGTAACCAACAGCCAATTTCATGCCCCAATTTTAGATAAATGCATCAAGAACCAATCCTTGAATAAACGCCCCAGAAAAGAGTGAAAATGTAGCCTCCTTTGCAGACATTCTTTTCGCTCGTCACTCAAGACGAGGAAAAATTGCGTGATGAGCCAAGAGAACGTCTGTGATGGAGGCTAGTCAAAATGTGGCCCAACACTAAGTTTACAAATACTGTGCACAATTTGCAGGTAGTTTGGTATGACCCTCAGACATATTTGGTTAACTTTAAGCGGGATCACAACTTAAGGCAAAATGCAGGATATAGTTATAAAGTTATAAAGTTATTCCATCCTTCCCGAAATTAATCACCAGGAAATAATAATAACAATACACCTTTTAACCAGAAAAATATACTTAGTGTATAGGAAGAGGTAACCTCAGGCTGAATATATTTCATGATTCAGATCAAGTCTGCGTTTTTAATCGGCTCTTCCCTTACCTTGCGTTCTTTAACGGCACTTTCTACTAAACATCTGCCTCCGGCGAAATAAACACATCCAACTTCCTCCCTGGTTTAAATACGTTTGCTGCAGAGGTCGAGACCACATTTCAATTGTATTCAGTTTGTACCATCCAATGCGATTGAAGTTCAGTTGTTTTGCACATGCTCTAATTACTATGACGTACAATAACCAAAATGTTACTTTTTGAAAGGTTTTTTTTCTTTTGCGTTTAATTCAGGCAACAAGACACCATATCACTCAACAGCCAGCTGAAGTTTCATAATCAGTCTATGAGTCAATCCCCAAAGCTCGAAACACAAGTTTGCCGCCATCTGTGCGTTTGTATGTGTGTGTGGTTGTTCGTTCGATAATTAGTCCGAAATTGCAGCGGATATTAAAGTAAATTAAAGAACCTATATTTGTACACGGTGACATTCAAAGCTTGAAACTTGTGGGGCCGTTTATAGACACACACAATAAACACAATAACAATGGTAGAGTTGAATTCGGGACCACCAAAGATAAATCCAATGGGTGGACGGAGCGGGAATTGATCCCGGAACATCCGCATGCAAATCCAGCGCCCTAACAAATGGGCCAAGCCGACTTCTAAAGGAAAAACGGAAAAAAAAAGCGGAATTAAAAAGAAAAAAAAACTACATGGCAAAAACGGAATTCAAAAAAAAAAAAAGAAAAAATCGACACCGGTCAAAACCTTTTTATTTATCGACACCATCGATGACTCAATCCAGCTTAGAAGCAGT
>BLFK01000998.1:1056069-1081110 GCA_014634185.1 Astreopora myriophthalma | reverse complement strand
AGAACTTGCATTCTAAGTTGTCCTGAAGATAAGCCACATCCTGATTAGGTGCAAATGTTTTTCCAGAAAGGTGCAGCTCATACACGGGCATTTTATGGCAATCAAATGACTTAAACAGTTGATTAGCATCTTTCCACAACAAACCTAACTCAACAAGAGAAACAACTGATGAACAGAATAATCACCAAACAAAATGAAAAGCCCTAAGTTAACCACCTGAATGGTATAGATGAATGGCTACTAAAGAGGAAGGTTTTGTGCATACCTATCAGCTCCAGCACATGACAACATTTTGTTGATCCTGATAACATGGAAAGGATGAAGCCTCATGCGGAGATGGAAGGAGTCTTTACCACAATTTTTCACCATGTACTTGTTGCAGCAGATACGAGCTGCCTCAAGGGCTTCGCTTGATAGCTGTTCATACTCATCTGACACCATGTGAACACACAGTGGCAGCTCATCCACGCGTGCCTTCTTACGTCCCAAATCATAAATTCTTATTTTGGGATCTACACAAAAACAGCATACAGTGTAATACATGTAGGTTGACAAATAGAGCTACAGTAATTTGAAAATGCAAACACTGCAAATCAAACTAAAGCTCAACATTCACAACAAATTTAATTCACTGTTTCAAATTGGCCACATTTACTGTAATTTATTACAGACGGTCAAGACTACGTTTTCAACAGTCACCTGTAATGCAATCCTGCATTTCTCACAACATTCACAGTCTGAAACTACTTATTTCTTCGAATTTATCATGAGAATCTGGGAGATTACACTTGACCTAGTTCAACTGTAACAGGAAACAATCACGAGGGTAGACACTTGTTTATTTTGCTAATGTATAAACTATCATGGTTGTCATCTTTAGGGACAGAGCCACTGGCAGACTGATGTTTCTTCAATTGGTAGAAAAAAGAAAGAAGGCAATGAACCCTCTCCCAGATAAAGCAGAAGCTGTGTACATTTTTTGTTTTTTGCCCAACAGCTGATTTATGCAACTGCCAACAATCTTGCACCTGTCACCAATTATTCATCGGCACTGCATTTCATTACTCGATACTTAAGTCTGTCGTTCTCATAATTATCATACACAGCCAAAGTTTTATATATGCAGTCTGGAGCCACAGTCCATGTTTTTGCAATGAGTGCAAAAATGGGATGCAATCCAAAAAACGAAATCAGCATTTTGCAAGGTTAAACATTTCACAGAAACAAAACGGTATCATGCTTGCGATTCTCTTGCAACAACCGTTACCATTTTTTAAACATTAGCTCCTCTTAGATCGGGATACTCAATATAGGGAGGATTTGCCAAAGCATTTTAGGATTTATTTTGCCCCACAGATAAGGCCACAATGCTCTAACGGAATGAGGCTAGTGATCAGACAGTTGAAAGCTAAGGCACTGATGGAAGAGAACTCTCCAACGGACGCGACTATCAATCTAACTTTTTTTTCCTGTAACCTTCCTAATGGATGACTAACACTTTCGTCCAGCTGACAAGAAACCCTTAGAGTACATTTTCCCATGGAAGGTCACAATTTACCTCACTCCGTGAGAAATGGGACATAGTGTGTCTAACACCAATGGAATACAGAATAAAACCAAGACATGACAAGAAAATTTGAAGACTACCAAACTGCTCACCTGGAACACCACGGCAAAAACGTGACTTAGGGTATGGCTTGTTCTTACAGTAGCGGTAACTAGGAAACAAAAAGGGCATAAAGTTATCAAACTGAGTGATCAATATCCATTTTTTGTTCTGATGCTTGCGCTAATGAAATAAGGGAAACAGAACTGTTCAAAAGTAAGTTTCTGTAACTGTATCATGAACGTAGTTGTTGATCGTTAAATACTATTTGCCCTTAATGTTAATTTTGCAAAAGAAGGCATTAAATGATAAAAATTAATTTTTCATTGATGACACTGCAAACAAACACCTTTGGCAGGAAATGATGTAAATCTATCCCGTAAAAAGACAAAATATACGATTCAGAATCAAGAGCATGAAAAATTAATCATGCAAAAAGCCCCTTCTTTTCTCCACTCAAAAGTCTCAAAACTCGAATCGAAAATTTCTTGAAAGGCCTTGAACTTCTCAAAACTAAACTCAAGCCTTGATCCTCAAAGAGATTGAGGAGAGAGAATAGAGTTCCGGGGATTGAGTTTCAAGGGACTGTCAACTTAGATTTGACTGGTACTGTAAATACCATTAGTACCATCAATGCAAGGTCTCAAACTGTATCACATCAAGATGTGAATGCCTCTATGTGCTTAATGCAAAATTTAAGAGGTAAACACACTCTAAAGTCTACTTTGAACACAGGTGGTTTGGAAATGTTTGTGACAGCATAATTACTTTGTTATGCGATCTGTTATGTGTAAGTGTTAATGACAATTAACAATTATTGTAGAAATTCTTCTTTCTTCTGGCGAGTTACCTGTTTACCAAGAGTTTATTCAAACATGACTTGATTAACGGTCAAGTGTTGGTGTCCAAAATCACATTTGTGTTACATCTGCATGAACATTTCGTATGTAAAACTTTTACATCACGATCAACAGCAAGTGCTAATTCTAAAAAAATGCATGTCAACCTTTATTTAAAGGGAATCACCTTAAGCAATGCTAAACATCGACTTACCAACGGGCAGGTCGGCGCCCCATTTTCACAATCCTAGAAATGAATAGCACATACAATGGTCATTTACTGCGATCTATGATAAATACGAGGAAAAACAACTTAACCAGCAACAGCAGCGGATGCTCAGTCACGATGAGCAAGCTGAGCCCGTACCACGATAGCATCACCACATGAATGATGATACGGTAACACCTTACTAATTGTACAATAAGAAGACTACCAGGCCCTACAAAGCCTTTAACAACTCTTCTTCAAGGGGGAAATCTGTTCTATCCAGATAAACTCGTGTACAAGCAGAGTAGAAGATAAATTCAACAGCATCAATACGATAAAACTATGGACAAATTGAGATAAAAGATTCAAAAGTTTTGACAGAAAATTGTCAAATACTACAATATAAACGATGACTGATGCTCCTTTTGGCTGTATGTTTAATGATGGCCATATAGGAAACAAGGATGCACAAGGATTTCACGTCAAAGTTTTACTTTTTCCCAGCGTTGTCCACACTCACCGGATCGATGGAAGAGGAAGAATGTCTGTTGTGAGGTCCCGTATACTGCTATGGGTACTTCCGCTGACCGTGTGTCGAACAAGCTTTTCGATGTTTTGGAGCGAGAGCAAAAAATTGAGAGATGAGAGAGGGGGAGAGGAGGAAAAGTACCCTGAGGAGCCTTACTAATGAATTGTAAACTGTAAATTAAATACCTAGGAAGGGAGGGTAACACCTAAGGGATGGCGAAGGCCATAGGGGAATGGGTCCAGTCCGCCACCCTTTGACGCGAAAATTAGAGGCGGCCGCCCCTAGGTTTTGTCCTTGTTTTTGACTTTGTGAAGTTTAAAAAAAACACTTAATGGCAATCTTTCGAAAAATACGAGATCTCTTGGCTGTGGCATGCTTCGAAGATATACTGAGTACATGAAGATGGGTTGCCGATTAAATCTTCTCCACAAATATCTGGCATGATACGTTTAGTTGAGTCATCGACTTGCCTGGGTGTATAGCTTGATTGTAGGCTTTCATGGTCTGAACATGTTTCTCAAGCCAGAAAGTCTTTTGCGCAAAAGGTCAAAGCAATGAAACGAATGAAGTACCTACCCATAAAGACTTTGCGAGAGATTTATTTTAAGACAATAATTCCTAGCGCAACTTATTGTATTTTAATGTGGGGAAACTGCTCTACAGCCTTTTTTTCTCGTCTGGACTCGATACACTCGAGAGCAGTGAGAATTATTTTCAACTTTGATTCATCCATTTCTGATGCTGAATTCCTTTTGAATTCTCACTGGCCCTCTTTTTCTTATTTCTACAAGAGGTCTGTTCTTGTATTCATGCACAAGGTTTATTTTGATTCTCTGTCTTTTCGGCCTAATGAACTGTTTTTAAAGAAAGTCTCTGGCAGATCGTTACGTGCTGTTAATCAGATATTCATACCCAGACCAAAGTCTGAAGTTGGAAGAAATTCCTTAAGGTACAGGGGACCCATCATATGTAACTATATGAGCAAAATGACTAATGTTTCGAGTAGTTTAAACAGTTTTAAAGCTTCTATAAAAAAATCAAAAGCTGACTTGGAGGCTCTCTCTTTTAATAAAGAAGTTGCCACTGTTACAATGAAATCCAAGGATTTTAATTATTTTTAACACTATTTTGAGCTTACCTTACAAATGAATGTATTGTAAACTTTGTTTTATCTGTATTTGTAAATAGTTTTTCTTATTTTAGTATTCTTAATTACTTGTAAGTAGGTCCACATCAGCCTTTGGCTGCCCTATTTTAACCTACTCAAATAAGTATGTATGTATGTATGTATGTAACCGCGTTCCCAGGCTCTCTCTCTTTTCCTACCTGGGAATGTTAGGTTGCTCCACAAATCTGAGCCTGCACACAGGCTCTTCATTGGGTCGAATGGCGCGCGGTCAAAAGCCTAGGGATTGGGGCCGACAAGGCACGGGACTATCGTGTGGGAGGTCGTGGGTTCTAACCTCGGCCGACCACCACTCAGGGTCTTTAAATCACCGAGGAAAAACTGCTGCCTTTGCAATGACATCAGCAAACGATTAGACCGTCTAGCCTTGCCGGATAAGGACGATAAACCGTTGGTTGTCTCACAGCCTTTGTTCGTGTATAACTTCGTGGGACGTTAAAGAACCCACACAGTGTTCACGAAGAGTAGCGAACGTAGATCCCGGTGTTGTGGTCTGGACGTTGTGTATGTGATCTCTTGCTTGGGTGGGTAAATGCTCGGAGATATTCGCTGCATAAGCTACTCTAAAATCCGAAGGTAAATAAAGCTATGTTCATGTTCAGTCACGTTTGTGTATTAATTGAAACAGAAACTAAAGGAAACTCAACTTCAATTAGTGCAGCAACGCGGGTACCGTTTGTTCGAAATGTAACGTAAGCGATTAATTTTGTTGGTCTTGTAATAAATTAATGAGTTAGTAATGAATGTTGCACGGTTGAATTTAGATAACGATGCATCAGGATCATTGTTACTGCAGAGCCCGGGTGGGGGGTGGGGGGGGGGTACTCCCTTACGTGGGCTATATAGGTTTGTACAGCCCCAAAGGTTATGGGTTTTGGTCTGAAGTAAGATATCCATTTTAACCATTTTGGTCTAAAATAGGATGTTTTTTGGAAGAAGCTACTTCTTCACCATTAGGCGATAAGACCATCAACAAAAACCCTTCTCAAATTATAGCGCCAACCGTGTAACAGCTGAAACAGGGTATCAAATTTTTGGTCAGGTCTGAAATAGGTTAAGGAAAATCACAGATTGTGGTCTGAAATAGGGTAAGGGTGTCAGGAAGCGGGCTCCACACCCCCACCCAAATTGTTTGGGAGTACCCCCTAAGGCTGCAGAGATAGGATCAGATGCCCAAATGAATAGTAAAAAGACCAGAACTCTCAAAATCATACGTTATGAAGGTACAAAAAAAGCTCTTTTATTAATATGTACATCGAATGAAATTATTGCGCAGAAAACTTGTCTGGTAACGAAAATATAATGTTAGAAAATGTTGAGAGTATTTACAATCGGCAAGAATGGAGCAACCCATGAAAATGGTTTTGTATTGCTACAACGAGTTTCCAACGCTGTGATATTTGAAAGTCTACTTGAATGATGAAAGAACTGAAACTTACATTGAGTAACAGCTGAAACTTACATTGAGTAACAGTCATGGCAAATCCTTTCTGGTAGATGTTGCGGATGGTTTCTGGCCGCCCTTTTGGTGTCCTTCTGAATGACACCTCTATAATTTTGAGTGTTACATCCGACGTCAACAACAAAACCATCCGTTTTCAAGTCAGTGCTTAGACTTAAATGCCGTAGACTAATGCTGTAATTAAGCCTATTTACAGAGAACAAAGTTGCAGTCACACGAGGATCACAATGACATTCATTGTAAATTTCTTCCAAATACAGAGAGAGATTGGGATGTCCTGATCTTGATAAAAGGGACCTTACGAAACGACGTTTTACATCTTGGTACATTTCTTTGCCTTCTATTCATCTCCTAAGTAGCGACGGCAAATGACCAAATTTCAGGTTCTGTTGAGGAGGTTAGCGTGTGACCACGAATTTTCTGTTCTCTCCCTACGCTTCTGACCTGCTTATACCAGTTTAATTCCTCGACAGTTCCTACAAATTTTAAGCGCGAAATGGCATGAAATAGTGAACTTGTAGTTTTAAATAACGTCCTCGTAGCCGTCGTCCTCGTTTCGTAAGCTCCCTAAATTCAGGAAAGGTCGACTTTCTTTCCTGTAGGGGGTTCTGCCCCCCTCCCCCCAGAAAACGTTTGTTTTTCAGGCCCTCAGAAAAGGCATTTCCCTGATTCTGCGCACACGTTTCCAGAAATCTAAGTGCCAAATGTATCCAGCATTTTTCTGAGAGGGGATTACAAATCTAGCTCTCTGAAGAGATGGTAAAATTAAAATTGATAAGACAACAGCTTGCTGATGTTTTTCAATCAGTGACACCAGCGGCTCGAAATAAAGAAAAACTCCGAGTGCTCCGTAACCTTCGTGTGGTCCAGATGCTGATGGGAGTGATACTTGTTGATTGAATGCATTACATATTTCATCAAATACAGTGTAGTCCTACAGTTCACTCAGCTAGGATATCAGCAAGGAGGCGCCGTGGATGCTTCCGTGTAAAAATTACGTTGATAGTTGCACTTACATCAATCTCGTACAGTCATCCTTGAAATATTGTAACCCCCGATATAGCATGTGACGCCCTTTTAGATTAATTTTCTTCCCGTTTTAATCAAAAGCGAAGACCTCCTCCCTTAAAATTTCGAAAGAAAGAGCCGATTGGTATACCCTCTTGAAATTAAAGCCAATGTCCTAGAACAAAGGGGGGTTGAACCCCTGGCTACGCCCCTGCTAGAGTGAACAGTATTTTTAACGCTGTTCAAAAAGTCTCAGCACCTGTTTTGCCTAGTCTAAAAACACTCGAATACGTCTCGTGTTCCGGCTTATGATAAAACACCGCTGCTCGTTTTTTCAAACATTACTCCAACAGTCGTTGATAGTCATCTTTAACTGAGAGGAAACAGTCGTGTTTGCATGGGCCAAGCAAGTTCTGTTGAAAAAGGAACGTCACACTAACAGTAAGTAAGCATTGTTGACGAAATGATCAGGGGTACTTTAATTACTAGAAAAAAACTACATAGCTAACAGGGTTTTCGCTTTCAGCGGGCGACCGGCGAATTTCGCCGCCTGTGAAGAGCCCAGTCGCCAGCGACTAAAGGGGTATGCCCCCGGACACCCTCAGAAATTCGCCTGCAAAAGACAATTCAGCTTCTGCTTCATTTGAAAAGGAAAACCCTGAGCTAATAGCTGCATAGGCTATTGGCGGTCATGGTTCTATTTCGACTATTTCTGCTCTCACCCGGGTGTCAGCGGAGAAAGAAGTGTACTCATTGAGCCTATAACAGGTGTCGAAATATTGAAAACTTCGAAGATATTGACCAATTTGTAATTTACCTAGAATGGCTGAAGATTTTAGTACGGCATGACTATGAAGCAAATATGTGTAGCTGGGGGTGGGGCGGAAGACTGGCATCTCAGACATCACTGTTCACTCGGGAATTGATATGAATGCAACATTCGTTTTGGAAGCAAACAAGTTAATTGAACAATTATAACATTCCTACATCTAAACACTTAGAAAGTAACAAGCAACAGTGAGGAATACGACCATAGTTTTGATCCATCACCTATTTGGTTGATATTTTCCACTTTACACCTTTGAAATGTGAATGTTTGCGGATTCAAGGGATATTCTAGGCAGTTCCGAGCATGCCAATGGCATTTCAGGTAATTATTATAACCGGGCTTACAACGTTGAAGGTAAAATTACTGAATGCTGATTGGCTAATAAAGAGAGTACATGACAAAACGAGTTTTTAATCCAGAAGAACTTTCGGATAATGAGATTTTGGAACACAAACAAGATAAAGCGAATTCTGTGCCCTGATTGGCTACCCGAGCGGGCAAGATAGGCCCACCTTACCCACTCGGGACTGTCCGTTTTGTTCCCGCGCAAGAGCGAAAAAAAAAATTGCCTGATGCGCACTTGACAAGTTCGTAACTTTTGAACAATGTCGGCAATGGAGTTGCAGAAGGCGACAGAAGACAGTGAAAACGAGGAAAACATAAACGAGTTATGTTAATTTATTTGCCACAGAAATCAGAAAAAACAAAAATTACACGAAAAAAAAGTGATATTAAGGCAAAGAAGCAGTTATGTCACACTGACGACGAGAAGAGAGAGTGATCCTTTACGGGCTTTTGTCTCGCGGCAGCCATGTTCGCAAGGAACAATAAATCTTGTTCGCTAAGCCTCGAGTTGATGAGTTTCGGAAAGAATCGGCGGGGAAAAACAAAAGTTTTCAGTTTCTCGGGACTCAAAATAGCGGCCTGAGATAAAGGCGCATTTACCAGGCTTGTTCGGTCAAGATGGCTGGATATGAGCCTTTTTCTTTTTTCGGTCCAGTTGAAATTAACCAATATCCAGCCATCTTGACCTCACGCTTGGTCAATAACGCACATGTATTTCCGCCCTCGGGCGTGGCATGAAAGGAATACATCACGTATTCCCTCGCTCCAGGTAATGATAACTCTTACTTGTGTTTTCTGAAAACGCTCGTGATATTAATCGTTGACTTCACTGGGGAACATGCGATTACCTATACTAAAAGTTTACCAGCTTGTTTGCTGTCATTGCAAAGATGCAATATTTGATATTCAGTCCTAGCATGCAGTTTGCAGGACGTATATCAGCTGAACCATGATTCGCCTCTAGCTCAGTGCATGGTAGAGCATCTGTAACACACCTTTTGCTGTTCATTAGCAAAATATATCAATTCATTTATCATTCGATCTATTTTTTCCTTTTTTTTTTCCATTGGCCGAAAGCCCACCACGTGACCTGCAAATAACTGCCTACAAATAAGTGTTTTGGTGCAAATAATATTCTGCTCATGCGTAACTGAAACCACGCTCTTGTGTAAAAGTGGCAGATCGGTTCCCCGAGCTGTCAGCGAGTGATTTGACATTTTTAGTTGATCAAAAGAACAGTGAGAATACTTGAAGACTGTGAAATTCTTCAGCTTTGTTGATGCCTACATTTTGTTATTGAACGTTTGACTATAAGTACAACTTGAAGTCTACAAATAAAATTATGCCGAGAAGAAAACCAATAGATTTCTACCATTACTCGACTCCTGCAAAGCAGCGCGCGCTTACCGCTTCCCGAAAACAAAAATAAAAAACAAACTCGGTGGTCGAATGATAAAACAATTATTGAAATCGGTTATCGCAAAATATCGTGATTTGCCAGTGTCTCACAGATCAATTATTTGCCGAAGCCGAAGCAAATAATTGATCTGACAAATCACGATATTTTGCTCAACCTCGCTCAATAATTGTTAATCGTGCGAAATACTTAAACTGATATCGGGAAAATATTTTCATTTACACCAAAGATCATTCATCTTCGCGAAAAAAAAAACAAAAAAAAGAAGTATTGTAGCTCGATCGGTACATTCGAGAAGTAAGAATTGCAGAAAGACCACGTAGGATGCAAAAACAACGTCAGGGACTGCCTCAGTGACATTGTAAACGAAAACTGTCTTCTACCACTGGCCCAGATAAACGGTGAGATAAAAGTTCGCCTCCCTGCAAAACCGAGGATCCATGAGGGAATGCTTTTTCGACTGTAACCGGCCAGGCCCCTCCCAGCTGATAAAAATAGACCAGATGTTATGCAGAAACGAGTAGACTACGCCACCTGGTTTACGGGCCATGCTGTGATGCAGTATAGCGTCTTTGTAGACGTGCGTAGTTATAACATCTGGAACGCGAGAAGTCAAGGTAGGGCCAAACAAGGAGAGAGGGCATACCGGCGGGTACCACGGCCATTTTCCCCAACGAACGGCCTTGTTTTTCATTCTGTGATCATTGGGGGGATGAATGGCCAAAGATTTAGCGACTTCTTACTTCAAGCGAGATTGAACTTAGACCCCGACGAACATGTCATTTCTATATACGACGGAGCGCCAGCCCACCAGTCCGTTTTTAAACGTAGTGGAGCAAGCCATAAGTTGTCTTAAGACAACCATTATAGCAGATACTTCAAGGCCCCAGATACAGGCCTCAGATGAATGACAGAAACGAGGCAAGCCGGCAAGAAATTTCACTGGGCGAAGTCCGCACGCAGTTGCTGCTACAAGCATTGCAACGTAATATCTGGGATCATCTCACGGCAGCCAAATGTGGACAACGGTTTCATCTGATGCAGACATATTTCTCTCTATGTTTAAATAGGGAAATTGAAGGATAACTAAGTTGTAAAACGCAGTTACAATAGACGTGTAGTTGAATGCATCTTTCTCCCTAATGAGCATTAAAACGACGTCATGTTTGTATTATCGCGTTAAAGAATGTTGCGGTTATGAAAATGGTCGTGTGTTGAAGCAGTAGAAATTGAGGGTTTATGCAAAACTCCTTAATGAAGTTCCCATGCAGTAAAACATTTGTCAACTGACAAAAGTATTTGCACATTACTGTTATTGAAGTCGATTGGTGCGCAAATGAAAGTACATTCTGAGCTAATAAATGTCAAATGATGCAAATGCTTGTCTGTTAATATTATTGAATATTACTCCGTATGGTAAAATCGTTAATGATTTTTTTTCATTGCTGTAAATGAAAACTTTTCGCGCAATTGGTTTAAGTGTTCGCACAAATGAATTTATCTTTCCTGCTAATGAACAGCAAAAGGTATAGTAATGGGAAGTTCATAGAGTTTACAAATATCTCTATAGACAAGGCTAAAAAAGGTATCCTTACCACTCTCCAGTATAATGTCCACTGGCGTTGTATACCTTTTGAGGTAAGCTGAAGGTGTGTTCAGGTCTTGACAGTTCAACATGTATTCGATGAGATCTGGGTAGACACACAAAAGGCCGTTGAACGGTTTACACTATAGCAATGTTGTTGCTGTTTGCTTCAGTTCATTATATTGCTCTCAAGCAGACGAAGTCTTTGCGGACTTGAGTAAAATGAGAGGGTTACGAAATAATGCTATGTGACAGAATTCCCGCAACACTTACAACTCTAGTTACCTTTTAGTTGTTCTTATTTTTCACTTGGCTCAGTTTCCCAGGCTTGTTCTTTTCAGAGGAATATATTTCAAAGCCCGACTTTCATTGACTATCTGAAAAGTTGGTGGCGGCTTTGATTATAACAGCGTAATCTGAAATATCAGCCGTTTGTTCACCATACCCACCTCCCCGAGGGAAAAGAGTGAAGAAACGGCCAACAGTTCAGACCAGTAAGCAATCTTGTCCCCAGAGCTTACGTTGCCCTTGCCCAGAGGGCTCAGAACAGGCAACTGGTGCAATCCAAAACTGAAACCACCACATTCTGGTTCCGGTTTGTTTGCGTTTGCGTGAAGTTCGTGGATAAGTAAATCACGGTTGCTATTAATCATTTTGATTGGCTTTAACGTTAAGTAAAGCTGAGCTTTCTCGAAAAGAGGCGCCATATGAAGCTTCGAAGAGAGTTGTTTTCTAATAAAAGAACACAGTTTGTATACTTTCCAAGAAAAGATTGAGAATGAAAAATTTTGTTTGCATTCTTGAATTTGGTAGTTTTAGCAGCGAAAACGAGGAAGAGTTCGAGTACCAGTTTTTTTCCCGCCACTTATCACGCATGCGTTCTTTAATGATGACATACAAAACTCGTCACTAGTCATTAGTCCCAAAACTCGTCAGTAGTACGAATTTGTTGAGGTACGTAAAGGGCTTTAAAAGCACTTTCTTAAATGAAAAAAGAACTTTTTAGCACATCAAATTCAGCAAACTCGGAGAACTCAAAGTTCCGGGTCTTTCTGCAGGTACCGGAAAGCTTTGTATTTTTGGTAACTTGGGAATAGTCTTTATTTGGAGTTGTTTTGTTTCCTGTCTTTTATTTCTTTTGTTTTACGTAAGCATACGTAATCTGTGCTCCGGTACTCACAGAAGCTGCCAAAGTTCCGGGCAAAGCCTAAGTGAAGCATGGAGTGTGACGAGGCAATCGAGAAGCCCAAACATACGTCTTACGGCAAGAACTGTGTTGTTGGTGGGTCCAAGAATGTAAGTTGTACCAACAACCCCAGAACAGAAGACATATCCACATAAGTTCCCTCTTAGAAAATGCAATACGTGACCAATTTGTTCGCTTCATGCGAAGACATCTGGCAAAATGGCTACCACAGAAAACAAAAGTATTGTGTTCCGAGCGTGTCCATGTGTTAGACTTCCGATTCCATCCAAATCTCGGAGATTCCTCCTCTCCGTACAAAGGCATGGTTTAAGAAGGATGCTGTGTCAACCAAAGACTGCGTGCAGCAGCAAGAAAATCATTGCTTTGAACTTACGATCGACTGACTCAGTAAGTCAATTTAAATCAAATCTTAAATCATATTGGTACTGTCATGAGTAAATTTATTGATTGTACATAGTTTCTTAATAGACTGAATTCTCTTTCGAACTTACTCTTGACTCTCAAGCAAAATCAACACATGAGAATGCTGCACCCAATGCAATGTTTAACAGAAATCTCTTTCGAGAGACTTGACTTAACACTTTCATCATTTTAGAAAACCTCACCTACTGACAAAGTAAGCATGTTATTGACCTTACCCTCGAGCGCGCCAAGAGGGAAATACATCACGTATCCTCTCGCTGCAGGTAAATAACCCTTATTTATTTATCCCTGGCTTCAGTTAGCACTGCTTTTTTGAGGGAGTATCTTCAGCTTCAGTAGCCTCGGGGGAGAGATAACAAACTGTTGGTCATTAGAAATTTGTATTTTGTTTACATTGATTATATTTAGTTAAAGTGCCCATGTCATGAAAATTTATATTTTCCTATTTGAAAGTCCATATTAAAAAATGAACTTCTGCGAAAGAATCTTTTCGATTCGAACGAAACGCGAATTTTCTACGATTTTTTAAAAGCGTTCAAATTGCCCGCCATCTTGGCACACCACTCGCTCAAGTCTTCTCTCGACTTATGACGTAGATTAAGGAACACGTGATAACATCAACGCTATAGGGATTTTTGTAGGGTTGATGCGTAAAAATGCCTGAAAGATTCGTTGCCGCTCGATGTAACAACACGGCGGATCGTGAAAAAGGAATCGATACTTTGACCTTGAGCACAGATACACGCCAACATGCGTTCCTTAATCTACATCACAGCGAGCCCATGAAACCCTGACCTGCGGATGGGGTGTACCAAATAAAAGTAGGATTTAAAAAATCGTAGAAAATTCGCGTTTCGTTCGAATCAAAAAATTCTTTCGCAGAAGTTCATTTTTCAATATGGACTTTCAAATAGGAAAATAAAAATTTTCATGACATGGGCACTTTAATTAAGAACGTTTTCATGAGCAGAAAGTTTACAATAATGTAAACTTAGAAGTCATTTCTGTTATGTCATTCAGGACTCCCAGTATTAAAGTTATTTGCACTAAACAGAAGTTTGTTATAGTTAATTGCCGTTGTTTATTATTTCGCATATATCTTATTTCGTTTTCCGGACAACTGTAAAATTCTTGAAATCAGACTTGACCCTCGATTCCAAACTTTTTGTAGGGGGGTAGTGGGGTGAGCCCTCTAAAAATCAAACCTTGGAGCCCTGTAACACATCAGAAACAGCTTCGCGTTCTGTATCACTTTATATCTGTAAGTGTGAAGAGGTTTCACATATCTGTGATCTGTCCGATCCACAATTAGCTTCTCCAGCACACCCTCTGGATGCTGAGCACATGGTCGCCCTCAGAGAGGGATTTGTGTGTAAGCCCACTATATAAGCTTTATGGCAGGGATCCCGTACTACATTTGTTAACGTATTTTTTCCCATAAAAGAACACACAACCCGAACCTTACTTTGTCACTTGCGCTGAATTGTTTTTTTCTGGTGACATATGGAAGCAGCTGCTCTTGTCTAGCACTGTCGAGTACGCTGCTCCTCGCCTTTCTCTACAACCCCCAGTTGTGCAGACGTCAAGCTTCTATGCTCTTCACCACTACGAAGAGCGAAGAACTTTCCAAAAAGATATTCCAAGGTCTTCACAAGCGTGTTTGGCTCGTTGTCTCCCTAAACACCTATCGATCACAAAACCTCGTCTTCTCGTTCAGTGATTGCTTTCTTTTGCTTTCGTTGCTTGCAAAGACTTGAGCTCGTTAAACGTTTCATTTGAGTCCAATCGAATCTCAAAACAACTTGTATCGTGCGTCTTGAAACAACTCCATGTCTGGATTTGCATTTTCCCTCAAAAATCGTCGCATTTCAACACAGATTGGGTACTCGTACAGGGTGTTGAAAGAATAAAACGTGCCGCCGTTTTTCTTTTCTTTTTTTTGCCGGATTTCATGAACAAATCTGCTCCACCAGAACCAAAGTTCAAAGTCGCATAGTGTGAACACAATAGATCTCCCACAATGAAATCTCTCCCTTTCGTCTCCTGGGAGTGAATTCCCCTCTTTCGCCCAGTCATCCCAAACAGACACTGCCCATGAGGTAGCATTAACTGGCATTTCCCCTCTGTTATGTTGGGCAACGCAACCTCGTCATCAGTAATTGCTTCTGTGCCTCCATTTTTACCTTCTTCACGGTTACCACATTTTATTGGGCCTCATTTGCTTTATCGACATTTGTCGTGCAATGTCCTTCAAACGACTGAGAAATTGGTTTCACTAGTGGCGTTACTTTCAAACAAATTTGACTCATCTCCAACGTCTAACTACGAAAATCCTGGCTGGCAGTCTGACTCCTCGGACAGACATTAAAAAATCCATCGGGATGGAAGGTTTCAGAGAGCCGCAAAAATTGCTCTGAGTTAATAATTCTTCCTCTGAGTCACTCATCCTTCTTTTCCAAAAAGTAATGTTTGACCACTCAACATACAATTACTACAATGATTACAAGATAATATCTCCGGAGAGTTATTAACTCTTTTTGTAAAAAGAAACGTCACCAAATAAAAAATAAGCATGTTATTTGCCTGTCCCTTGGGGAATGTGATATATTCACAAGGGCCCGAGGGGCGGTCACGAGCTTACATCATTCTCATATCATACTCAGCCTCCCAATATTTGCTTTTCTCCGCTACCAGAGGTGTCTTAGACCAAAAAATAAAGAAAGAAACAAAAACAAAAACAAAACAAACACAAAGAAAAAAAAAAGAGGAAGGAAAGAGACCTCTGCCCGCTCTCGACCCATTTCCTATCATGCATGCGCTGGCATTTCCTTAAAAACCGTGATGTTTTAGTCACGTGCGACAACTTACAGAACCGGTTTGCATGCGAAAACTCAGCTAGAGGCGCGCGCCTGTAAGTGAAAAATTCTTTGTGATCTGAGAACTTTTCAGGAGATGCCGCTGACTCCACAACCTTGCAAATTCACCACAAGTACCTCTCCTCGAACTCCCGTTAATCCAGCAGACTGGAAAAGACCGTAACTGCCTTTTGTGTGTGTTGATTTCAAGCAGTTAAGCGGGCAAAACACTTGGGGATCGCTTAAAAACGAATATCTCAAAGACAGAATTTGTTGGCTGTTGGAGGGGTGAACTGATCAGCCAACAGGCCTTGTTCACGATAGCGGCCATGATTGTTTTTAAATTGTCATGCAAATTAGCCATGTGCTCTGCCAGGGGGCCAAACACTAGAAAAACGGCAAATTCTGGAAGATCAACCTGTCATAATATTAACGCACACTTAAATATTGAAAATTAAATACCTATCATTCAAATTTAATCACTTTGCCTTTCCTTCAATAGTTTCACTTCTTCACCGCTTCATCTATGATTTTTTGTACCAAAAACATCAAAGTAACTCGTGTAATTGTTCTAGCTTACTTCTAAGGCTGTAAACATGCAATGAACATAAAGAATTCATTTTAAGATATAAAATATCCGTTAAAATCTCTCAACCTTAAGTTGTTTCCGCTGAGAAATGCGTAGTTTAATTTGCATGATAATAAGAATGCCAACACAAAGTTATCGTGAATAAGGTCTATTATTAAGGTTACGTGTTTCAAATTATGTAAATATCGATATTTACTGCGCTTTCAGTGTGTTATTACATGGTGGTCGATTTGTTTACGTCATTAGGTTTTTGTTTTAAACAAATCTGAAGTTAATTGACTAAATTAAGTAAAGTACTGTTGATATTGGAATTGTAAAATGGAAAATGATTTTGATTGTAAAGAAGCTTAAGTTAAATAAAGTGCAGGTAATATTGGAATTGGAAAATTGTCTTGTTCATCAATGATTATCACACTTTACGGTACTTTGTTTTAGTGTTTTGATCATTTTAATTAAACAGTTTACATCGACTTTATCAGTACAATGTTCATGCAGTTATTACACACGATAAAATTTCGGGTGACACAACAATAAATTTCGAGCGACATCATATCGGGCGTTTGAATGACACTTGACTTGTCTGGGTAAAAGTGCTTTTCACAAATTGAAGACTAATATTAACGAAGCATTTTGATGATGGTAAACGCAATATAATTGCAGATTACTAGAGCAAAAAGGAATGCAACATAGGTTAGCATCCTCTTCAAGCAGCTCGCCAAACAACTCCGCAGCTACTCGTACTGCGAGTTGGTAAATTTAATTAATTTCAGATTCTATAATTCATTCCTAGACTGGTCGCTAACGCAAATGTATCAACCACACTTGCAACATTTACCTTGTCGCACCAACAGGTCTGGAACTTTTTCTGGTAAGTGATCCATGGTATTTGCCAGGCTGATCTGTAAGCACAATAATCAAAGCCCATAATGCAGTTGAATACTTAAAGACACGAAAACTTAACTGTCTTTTTCCGTTGTCGCATTTACACAGCCTCAACAAGGCTTCACTTAAGTTTTCATTGTTTAGCAGGGATAAAAGCTGTTATGATCACACTTCAATGCTGACCTTTGGAAGCTTTGCCAAATATTCAGCTAACTTAATGATCAACGCCAGAGCCTCCGTAGCCTGAAAGAAGCAAACAGAAGTTGAACTGCAAGCATTATATTAGGAAATTCAGTTAAGTTTCTTTATTTATAGCCATTGTATTATTTTAAGAATGAAATGTACTATAATTGTCAATTGGCAAGGGAGGCCAGAAGAAACTAACAGGCTTATAAAGCCTTGGTTCCCCAGTTACAAGAAAAATAATAAGAGAAAAATTTCGCGGAGTAATGAACAAATGCAAAATTAAATTTAGATTAATACACATATAAACAAAACATTTACTAATGTAGGTAGAAAAGAAGACAGGGAGCAAAAATGAAACTAATAACAAGATAAAAGATAGTTTTTAACTTAAGATTGGAACGAATACAACGACGGAGCATTGCGAATATCTGACTTCAACTTTTAAAGAAAACAGGACCTTGATAGATAACAGGAAACTCCCTTATATTAGTACAGCAGAAAGGAACACGCATTATAACCGTGAACCTGATTGGTACGTAAAATAAAATTAGAAAATGAGGAAGTAAGTTGTTATCATAAGAATACATAAATTTACCGAGGTGCAAGAAATAAATGTCTACAAACCTTAAAATACTAATGTTCCAAAATAATGGATCAGTAGGCATATAATACAAATCTTCCTTATTAAAGACTGAGTGTGTTCACATGACGTCACAGCGGCCATGTTGGGGGAGTAAAACAACGAAATGGCGGCCATGTTGGAGGAGTGAAATATTCCTTTGGGAATTGAACTATATTTCTATGCAAAGTCTTCCTTTTGTTTCAGTATGCAAATCTCGCTGCTGGTCACATGAGTGAAAACACTCTATACGTTTTTGTAACAAAATGATACGTCTAAGGTTAGTAGGTATTGTAACGATGAGGATGAGTCCCGATAAGATGTAAAAGCTTTAATGACACACCAAATGAAAAATACAGGGCGTATATATATATATATATATGAAACTGAGGAAGCACTCTATGCAATACTAAATGAAAATAAAACGTACTTTATATACAACAACATGAAATATTGTCACTGGTATGTCGAAACCCAAACTATGACACAATATCGAAGATAAGGATAGACAAGTGAATAGTATAAGGTACAGCATACGCGAGGAGAGAACAAGAGAAAACAAGAACTTGATTTACAAATGATACAAACAAGACAAGACAAGACAAGACAAGAACTTGATACAGACTTGAAAATTTTGCAAGCATTAAGTGAAATATGGGTTTTCCATGACAAATTCTCATCGAAGATAACACCAAGAAAAGTAACTTCTTTGACACGGATCATCTCATGACCATTAACTTCAATATTTAAAACAAATTCTTCTCTTTATTTGCCTTGGTTTTAAGGTTAAATAATTGGACTTTTAACACTTAAGGATAACTTATTAGCTTTAAATCGGTCAGACAACTTGAAATTTTCAAAGGTAACAGAGTTCGGTAAGGTATGGATATCATTATGAGAGAAAAATAAGTTGGTATCATCAGCGAATAAAACCAGATCATAGACATTAGAAAGCTGACGTAAATCATAATATAAATAATAATAAAAGTTAATGTAAATTAAAAACAATAGGAGACCCTGGTGTACTCTGCTCACAATTTGCCTAAGGGAAGATGAAATTCCATTGAATTGGACATACTGTTTGCGTGTATAAAGGTAACTTTTGATCCATTCAAGGGCCAGTCCACAGACCCCATACCCTGCAGCCTCGTGCTTTGGTCATAATTATTTTGTTTGTTGGTGTTTGGGTACCCCAATGAAACATTCAATCTTATTTTGGAAAGACTTACCACAACGTCTATGGCTTCATTTGTAGAGAACTCTTGCATCCTAGATAAGGCAAGATTGAGAATTCTGAAGCTCCATTGGCCAAACAGGCGATTGTTGAGCTTGTTGTAGTTAAGGATTTTAATAAAGCATACAGGCCCAGCAATAAGGCAAGAAATCTTATATCACATGTTAATTACGAGATAACAGGCTAGTGGAAATAAAACGGATGAAGTGTTTAGCGCAATCGCACGGTAACGGGTTCAAGTCTCGTGGAAGCCGGAATTCTCTTTCAGGCTTCTTTGTGCCTGCTTAAGTTGGCTGAACACAGCTTTTAAGTGCTTATACTTCTCCTACTGCAATAATCGTGAACGCTCAAACGGGGCCACAAACAAGCGCTACCACAAAGCTTTATATTTTTTTTTACAGTTTGGGTGCCTTGCGGGTTGTTGCCATGGCAACGCATATAGATTAAAACTAGAAGTAACCACAGGTTAGAAAGTGCGGGCCTGAATGCACTTGAAGAGCTTTTGTTTAAGATGTTGAGAATGGGCAGAAAAGATAGCAATGCGTGCCTGTCTGGAAAGGAAATATTTGAAAGACCACTTTTATAGAAAGCGTGACAGAAAATTGGCGTTACTTTCGATTCTCACCAACTGATCTGATAATTAGGCAATCATAGTTATCATAGGCCATTTCTCAGCTCTTTTCGTCATATCGCCCCCTCCGGAGAGCTTTGTCAAGTTAGCTAATTAAATATTCAAGGCAGAAAATGGCGGCCGGTCGCAAAGGAATGTTTATTTGCTCAAAATTGAGGCAAAATCTTTCAGAGATGGAAGTCAGGACATTTGTGAGGATACAGAGAGTAATTTGGGACCATTTGCTGGCTTTTAAGGGTGAAATTATCCAAAAGCAAGCTTTACTTTCGTTTCCGTGCGTTGAATAATTATCGCGTTGTTATGCTGTCTGTTCTGTTCTGTTTTTTTCTTTCGTTCTCTTTCCTAGCCCGCCGAGGTTTCGGCTTGTGTTGTTCGTGTTTTTCGGTAGCTATGGGCGACCGTGGCTACTAATGACGCGAGGCGGAAAAAAAATTCTTATTAATTATGGTTTTCTTCCATTTCGCTGAAATCTTAACATGATAAAGCTGGATTGTGAAGGAATAGATTGTACTTTTACCGATGTGTGATAGATATTAACTCTAAAGTGTTATACCGCTTCGAAGTTTGGGTTTGTGAAGAGATTTTTGCAAAGCGTGGGTTCGGCCCCTTCGGCATATAGAGATTAGGGTTGCGGGCCTTTCTTGGGCCCGCAACAAAGGCTGAAGGATTTTTTTTCTCATTTATGCAAAATTCACTCGTTACTTTTTTTTGTGCCACATTTGCTTACTAGCTGTTATGATTGAATTTTAACAGCGTGACGAACTTTTTATAATTTTCTGACCGGCGTTTAGTGGTTTTCTCAATTTTTTTCTGTTAAATTTCTGAATCTTTTTGATAGACCATTTATTGTTGTCTGAAGTATTTTTATTGCAGATTTCTCGAAAATCTAAAGACTGGTTTGCGAAAAATTGGAAAAACAGGCAATAGCCGTCAGTCTCAAATGTTTGACCCAATGCGCATGAGCAGCATTTCGTGCGCACGTGTTTTGATGCTTTGATAACGTAATGGAAGCGAATTTACACCGCATTTGCCAAACCATCGCGAGGAAGAGAAAACGTTTATTTTTTTGCCCTCCCCGCCACAATTGTTTTGTTTTTCAAAATCCGCGCCGACCTTCAAAAAATACCGCTCACCGAAAAAAGACTGTTTTCAGCCATCTTAAGTCTGCAATGATCATTCAAACATTATTTCAAAGAATTAGCTTGTTATTTGTTTAAAAGCATGTTTTCACTGAACTGTACTCCTGGTAACAATACTTTTCACATGCCGTTTATTTATTTTCCCATTTTGCTCGCTTTAATTCCAATACTGTTAGAGACTATCGAACCAATGGGAAATAGCACAGACACGTTAATGTCAATTGAACCGATCTCTATTTATTACAACCAATATCCTCAGTATCCATCCTCCGTATCTTCAGTATAACGAACGATATTCTGCAGCCAGGCAAAAGTTGCAGTAAAGTATATGCAACAGAAAATCCCCTTTATAACAATCCGGAAGCCCACTTGATCATCAGAACACAATAATACTATAGTACTCTACAGCTGAGTTGTAATGCTCATAAAAGGATACGTCACCTGTGCAAACAAGTATTCTTGTGTTTAGTAGTATCCCACTGCCAAAAAAGACAACATTTTATTTGTTTATGGGAATTTGGTTGTACCAGTGAAGTTGACAAAAAGTGAATTGACCACTAGCCTGTAAGGAGATTTAAAAGCTCATTTTTCTAGTGTTAGCCCTTTCACAGAGCGAATCAAGGGATGGTGGGTTGTGAAAGGTTTTTATATCACTTTTGTGTGGAGAACGCTATTGCTTGAAGCATGGTAACATAAAATACAAGAAAAAATTAGTGGAATGAGACTTCTGGGTTCGTGAGGGAAACCATATTATTGCACTGAAACCATCTTTTCTCATCTGCATCTAAGGATGGCGAGGATGGAACGTGAAAACGTTGGCCAACTTTTTCAAACTTGGACACCCTGTTACCCAAAAATCGCCAAAAATTTCATGTGGATAGTTTTTCCTGTTAAAATTCATTTCACATTTCCTTCTTGGTTTGTCAGGAATTCTGTTACTTGTCAGCTTGAGTACAAAGTTTCAATTTTCAGCTGGTTAAGACCTAAATACAGCAAAACTACTGTGACACTGCCCCTTTAATGACCTACAATAGCTCCCAGGATTTTCCTGTAGCCCAGTGGTAGAGTATCCAAACTAGTAATCGGAAGGTCTTAGGTTCCACTCCTGTGAAGAGAGCTCGTCACTTTCCAGAAAGATGTCACTCTCACCATTTACCAGGCTCAACTCACATTATTTCTTCTTCACTTACTTTCCACAAACATTGACAGACAAAATCAGTGTTTTCATTACTCTTTTTCATTGGTGATTTGTTCAAACAATCAAATCCGGCATCATCCTTCTTATTACCTGATACTTTGCTCATCTTCTTCCAAGTCCTTTATGACCTTGATAAGCATGTTATAAGATGTCTGCAAGAGAGAGAATCCAATCATCATTTGGTGTATTTTTTAATATCCCGAGACATTCTCAAGTCCAAAAAGCGAGAAATGTGCAGTAAGGCTCACTGATTTGAAGATTAGCTGGTCTTTTTGTTGTTAAAAATCACTGGTGTTCCCCAAAATTTGAACATGGATCTCGTGGAGGGGAATTATTCCGGACTTAAATATGGATGGCGATAAACACGGGGCACTGAATACGACAACCAATCATGAGCCTGCACACAGCAGCCGTAACACCTGATACACCTACGACCACTGCTTAGCCCTCGTTCTGCTTATTACCACTGATTTCACTTCAATTTACATGAAACATAAGTTATTTCAAACTTAAATGAAAAGGAAGGAAAAATTTAGAACACTGAACTCCTCTAACTCAAATAGTTCACTCCACAATAATACCGACATCTGAAATGATGAATTTATCAGTAATGACACGGGCATAAAAATCTGAGTGCTCCTAACAAGAGTCAAACCTATGACCTTCCGATTACTAGTTTGGATGCTTTCCGATAAGAACCTCGAACCGGCTACTACACTGAACGACTTTACAATGTACCAGATTATCCAAGGGCCTCTTCATATGAGCCCGGCTGACCAGGTTGGCTCGGTTTCCGAGATTTTGAAAATCTCGATGTGTTCATATAAAAGGGTGGGCTGGACCAATTGCCGAAATCTCGGTAACCAGAATCTGATGGAAATTTCCCATAAGAACACTTCGGCCCACTTACCAGGACTAATTTTTCCAAAATTCCGGAAACAGGGCTCATATGAAGAAGCCCCAAATCTGCCATCCAAAATGGATGAGTTTGTCACGGCGTCGATGTGAACAGTGACGACTACATGTACGAGGAAGAAAGAGGCCCAGGCTAAAATCTCCAGAAACCAACAACGTAAGACGTACATGTATTAAATGGGGAATTGGAAATCGCTTGTATGCATGCCCTTACAACTTAAATGGGTAGCCACAACATCAATGCTGCGAAAGACTCCATAGGGACTACATGTATTGAATCTAGCCTTCAATAATTGTATCCCCTGCACGAAGAGGAAGACTAACAAGAACTGAATGGCTGACTGCTGCAGCAAGCGGAAAATTGAAAGGGCATAAGTGCAGAACAAAATGCAGGCCAGATATAGCTAGTTGCAACTCTATATCACATTATTTCAGTATGTATTAATCCAAACGAGTACATGCATTATTTAAAACAACTTACATATTGTTAAACCTACCAGAATAACTCGTCACGCTGCCACTCTGATTGATATCTTTTTCAATTCTCTTGAATTTGAGACTATTAGTAGAAATTTTTATTATCTCACTGACCATTCACCTAATCTTTTAATTCTTAAGCATTTGAATGTTTGTCTGGCTCAAGAAATAAACTATTTATTAGAGATTTTTGAAAATTCAATGAAGAAGCAGTTCTGAACAACTTTTCTTCTATTCGATGGCAGGATGCTTTTCAGGAAATCAGACTCACTTGTTCGAGGTATTTTACTCAAAGTGTCTGACATAATTTGTTGATAAACATCTTCCCATAAAAAAAAAAAAAACTGTGTCGTAAGGAGGCTAAGTTTAACTCCAAACCCTGGATTTCTACAGGGTTATGAAAGTCCACTGAACTAAAAAAATATTCTTTTTAGACATTACAATATGACCAGGTCAACTTATAGTCACCTTAAGTACAAACCATACAGAAATAATTTAAGTCTGTTACTACGAACTAGCAAGAAGCATTATTATCAAAAATACTTTTCTAGCCTATCAAAGGAATATAAAAATGCCTGGGCATCATCGGCATCAGCTTCTACCCGTTCGAGCTGGGTGGCAGCCTCAAGCAGGGCAGCCTTTTGCTGGATGGCGTCCCGCTCCAACAGGTGCCCCAGAACTGCCTGGAGCATCTCCGTGCTCCCCCGCACATGTTTCCAGCCATGACATGCAGGCATAGAAGTCCTGGATTGTCAGCTTGGGTGCCCCAGGGGGCAGAGGTGGATAGAGGCGCAGGCACAGACTTGGGCAGTGCCGGCTTGGCAGGCACAATGGCCCACAGCTTCTGCAGCCACCCCTACTGATGCGCCACTGCCGCCAGGCCTGCACAGCTGACAGCTTCCCTTTGGCAGAGCGAATGGATGTGACGTCCTCCAGAGACAACTTGCTTTTTGGCATCCTGGCTCCCTGAAGGTCTTTGACAAGTCTCTAGAATGCAGCCACCTCATGATTGGCCTATGGGTATCCCACACTCAACCAATTGCCAGCCTGCACTCCGACATAGTTTGCTTGCAGGCTCTCGGCCTGAGTGCACCTGGCAAGTAACAGGTGCAGGTGTGGTTTGACCATGAAATTGCCCGAGATCTGGCCAAAGATCTTGCCCAAGAACCCAAAGGCCAAGAGGGACTAGCTCAAGAGGACCTGCAGGAACAGCCTGGGGTACTAGGGCAGGCGACATAGCTGTGGACGTGGAGCTCTGGCTTCTCTTCATGCCAGCAGATGTGGATGGCAAGTGCTCGAGTGATGGGAGGCCTTCTGCCCCTGAAATGGCGAGGATCTGCCATTCGCGCTTGCGCAGGAAGCCTCAGTAAGCGGCGAAACATTTCTTTCAGGCAGGAAAAGGGTGAGGAAGTCATCGCAGTCCGGCCCAAAAAAGGCACACGGTGTGCAATAGTAGAGGCGGGACTCCCACAAAAGCTTTTTTTTCGGAGGGCCAGTAGACTGTTCTATGCAATAAATACATTACAACAATTCAAAATCCTTTAGCATCATCTCCCAGCATCCATTACAGACACTGGTTTCTCTTTCCAAATCATGCCGGCCACTTATGGGAGCCTCAACTGTATTTGAAATGGTCAGAAAGACCAGCTCCCCTGCTATTTCAACATTCTTC
>BLFK01000998.1:1036679-1046003 GCA_014634185.1 Astreopora myriophthalma | reverse complement strand
GGGGAGAAATCGTTAATTGATTGATTGATTGATTGATTGATTGATTGATTTTCTTAGCCAGTGTAACTAGTAGAGCTGACCCTTGTTTCTGTTGATCTTTGCGTAGATTTTACAGAAATGATGAGAGCCTTGGGTTACCCAAGGCTCATATCTATGGAGAATTTTCGTTCCCCTAATTTTCCCTTGGTGGCCGAAGTGCTGATGTGGCTTGTCAGGAGGTACAACAACATCAACTCTATTTCTAAATGTAAACAGCACTCGTTCAATTATAGTTGAGAGAACAGACAAACAAATTACTGAAAACGTCATAGTAAACCTCATTAGGCTCATATTCCCTGCAAAATTCTGCAATCAGTGAAGTTTACTTGGCTTGTGGCATAACAAATGCGGTTGGACAGTTATGAATAATAAAAGCATCATGCACTCTTCGGAGCTCTTAAATAGGAAAAAGATAATGTAATAATTTTTGCGAGCTCTTAATGTAATGATTGATGATGAGCACTTGTCGCAAAAGATTTGTCATACTGCAACTCATTTTTGAGGTTTTGCAACCTGAATATGTGACAGTGATGTAGTGATACCACATGAAACAACTATTGATCAACAAGTTGTGGTCATTATCCTAACCTAATTGATGCTAACTTGGCAACAGGGAAGCCTTAAGTTGCTAGCACTGTAAAAACAAATTTAGAGAATTCACTTTTTCTTTTGCTGGAAAGTAATCAGCTGGCCCAGATGAACCTTTCTGTGAACATACCCTCCCCTCCCCCAGTCAATGTTGGGTGTGCAGAAGTGCAGACCAACATTGACTGAGGAGGTGGGGGCAGCACAGACCAAGATTGACTTGGGCAGAGGGGCAAGAGGGAGGGAAAGAAAATGAGATTGTCAAGTGAGAGAATCCTACGCGTGGTAGAGTCTTAGTGTAATTTGTCTACGATTGTTTTTTGAAGCCACTGAAAAAATGTGGCACTCGGGAGACATGAAGAGATTGGAATGCATTTGGCGTTACTTTGTTGCCTGCTTATGGGAATGATATGTTTTGAGGAACCTTATTTTAAGATCGAAAGTCAGTTTTTTTTTGTGGGCACAAAAGGCAAGTTTTTCTCTTTATCATTGCCGAATGATATTCTGTGTCAAAGATTTGAGTCAACATTTGATTGTTTTGGGTCCAAACGAGGTGTATGACAACTGCAGACTGCAGACTGCCTACAAATAGCGCTGGTAAACAGTATTTAAGTCTAAGCACCCATTTTAAAATGGTTAGCTTCAGTTTCAATAAGTGCGAGTTAGGGTTAGGTTAGGGTTCAATGGCCTGTGGTCTGCAGTCTGCAAGTGTCAGATACTGGTCCAAACATGATACTGGTCCAAGCTGGCGACCATTTCCAAATGCTTATTTAGGGCTGTGCTGAAGCATAGCCCTATATTGCAAACGCAGGGTAAAAAACTTAACATCGCTGCAACATGTGTGTGTTTGACCATCTCTGTTCGCAACAAGTTTCAACAATGTTGCATGATATTGCCTCAAATGTTGTCTGTTTGACCCAGGCTTAAGGATCTGTTGGAAAATGTGGGCACATTATTTTGATGGTACATTTTTGTCTCCAAAGGTATGATCCCAATGTTGAGTTGCCAACAGACGTTGATACAGAGCAAGATAGAGTTTTGTTTATTAAATCATTAGCTCAGTTCATGGTAAGTGTCGCTCCTGCAATAGACCTTCTCAGTGTTTAAGCTGCCATCTTGATGGGTTGGCAAAGCGTAACAGTGGTTGTATTATAAATTGATGGGCTCCAGCAAAAACAAGGTAGGCAAATTTTCCATGTTTTGTAGGCCATTTCACAAAATGACAGCTAATTTCTAGCAAATCAAGTGCACTTAAATACAAGGTGTACTTCCCCATGCTAAATGCCAAATATTAGGGCACTACAATGAAAGAAAGCCCCATTTTTTTTTCCATGATGGTATTTTCATACTTTCTTTGTCCTGCCTCCACCCCCTCCCCCCAGTGCCCAGAATTTGTTTTCTTTTTCTTTTCTTATTTTCTCCACATCACTTGGGATTGGTAATTCCATGACTTAATTGCTGTGTATTGTGCAAAATTTGGCTGCACTTTCGCAAAAATGACCAAACATACCAAAACCCTACTACACCATTTTTGCCCTGAGCCCTTCAATTGTGAACTGAAAGTACAGGACAAAAGATTATACTGCCCAGTTTTTAAGGACTTACCTTTCCATGAGGTTGCCCGGTAGTGTTTTCAATTTACCGTATAATTTAATATTTACCTGTGTAGTTCTTTCCCATGGTTAGCCTGCCAGCTGAAAATGTCCGGGATTAAAGTATGGACAAATACATGACTTGTACACTGTATTTGGCAAAATTGAAAATGACCACTGGTCAGTTGTGGCTCTGCTCTGTAAACAATTGTCCCAATTTGCAAATGGAATGTTAACTGCTTTAGTGGTTTGTAGGAGTAGGGTGGTGTAGTGGTTAGTTCATTATCTTTTCAGACTGAAGGTCAGGTGTTCAAGGCCAAGTTCACTGTTAAGTTTTTTTTTCTTCGTAATTGCAATTGTCTCTTTTCACCCACAATCAGGGACAAAATTAGTTGAGACACTCCCTGAAAAGAAACCTTTTCGTTCAACATGTGAATTATCCCACCTTCACTGCTAATATTGTGCCCCCCCCCTCCCCATTTCAATGTTGCAATCACTTGACAGTGTCCACAAAGTTGCTATTGACAAAAAAGGTGTTTCTTTCTTTTTTTATTTTTTTAAGCTATGTAGGGAAGGAGACCTTTTGGAGAAAAAGACTTTGTTTTGCTCAAATGTCTCAGCACTTTTGTCCCTGATTGCAGGTGTATCATTGGCTATTGTAAATATAATGACTTACAGTTGAGGATATTTCTGGGATGGATTACAACCACCACCACCACAACCACACCATAATTTATTTGTATGACATATGGCCTACATTTTCTATAATGGACTCAAAACAATCTATAGAAGGGTACTGGCTCTCTGAATTAAGTAGAAGCTATTATAGCACTGGGAGCCACAGTTCAGGATATTATACCAAGTACTGTTCAGGGAGGTAGTCGTGATACTCTTAATTTCTTCATGTCTCATAAACCAGGTTTCAGCTCCATCTACAGTGTACAGTATGTGGGCCTCTTGGCTCTTATGTGACTTGTATGATAATCGACAGGAAGGACACTAAATCTATGACTGCTCACAAATTAAAGGGCTTTTGTCATCAATTTTCCTTGATGTATAGTTGTGATTTAATTGTTTCCTGATTTTTAAACCAGCTCAACTTCTAGTTTGCATATGATTGTTTTTGGTTTGTTTCACTAACTGTATTGAGCAGATTTAAACCGTTACTAAAGGTGTTGCCTTCGAAACCTGTGTTAAAAAACAAATACAAAATGAACGAATGTACATTGGGACAAAGTGACTAAATTGAACTGAATACCTACCTGATAGTCTGCCACAGTTTGCAGCTAGGAAATATTATAATGGCTATCGGTTGGAAGTCTAACAAAGAATGTCCATAAAGCACTTTATTACAGTGACTGACCACTATCAAAACATCATTTGCATTTTAAGTAACTTCTTACGCATTAGAATTCGCCACTAGGGTAGCGTAAGGTGTTAATTGCAATGTGTATTAAATATATTCGTTAGTAAAAACATTGCCCCTTTTTAAAAAAGCTGACAAGTTTGCGTGCTTAGCTAATGGAATAGAAGCATAGTGAGTTCATTAGACTCAAACTACTCAGTCCTAATAATAATAATAATAATCACTTTATTTTAGTCTCAGGGTTATTTAGCGAGCACGAGTGCTCTACTAATTGGGGAGACTAGAAATCAACTGAAATGAGAACAAATCAAATCAAATCAAATGTTGGTTTTTGTGGAGAGGGGAAAACCGGAGAACCCAGAGAAAAACCTCTCGAAGCAGAGTAGAGAACCAACATATTGAGCTGTATGACGCTGAGACCGGGAATCGAACCCGGGCCACATTGCTGCAAGGCGAGCGTTCTCACCACTAATTGCCAACCCTGAAACCCCAAATTTAAAAGTTTTTGTTGACTAGAAGTGATTATTTGCTGAAATTCACTTTTAGAACTCTTATCCACTGGAACTAGTTCGATTCAGTTCAGCCTTTAGAATTCTCGTTCGCTGGAACTAAAGTGACCACCCTGTTCACGGCCCCCTGGGTACTGGCATAGCTTTGTCCTTCATATTTTGTGACTGGTTCACTGGGCTTGAAGTTCTTGTATTACTAACACTTCAACTTTGCGAACTTTACCATCAATGCCGGGCATAACCTTTGATACCCTGTTGAGTTTCGAATTGGAATCTTGAATCATAATGACGTTTCCCACTATTACGTTTCAACACATGGTATGCCACTTCTGCTGGATGGTGAGACCTGGAAAGAAATCTCTGGTTCACTTCTTTCAAAACGAATCTACGGCAAGCTGTATAAACTCAAAATGATGAATCAGGTTGGAGGTTTCCCTGAATGGACCACTTGTTACCCTGGGTGTGGCTCTGCCCAAAATAAGATCATTCAGACAGAGATAGGGCAATGCTAGCAAAGCTTGATTCCATGTAGGATGTCATTGACTTTGCTCTGTGTAAAAGACAGAAACGTTTGCTTGAAAGCAATATGACCTGCTCCTAAAAGCACGACATCAGCACTGTTGTTACTGTCACTCAAGCATGTGTGGGATGCAGGCAGTGACATGTAGTATTTTGTAGTTTTATTCAGTGTAATACATAATTTATATTTATTTGTGTGAGACCCCTGCTCTGGTAGCTACAATTTAATGAGCTGTTGAATAAAAATTGTCATGATTGGCTAGTTGTTTGATTGGGATCCAATTTGGTGACTGTTATGTGCAGGTAAAAAGTGATAAAATTGTTGATTCTGGAATTTGGGGGTGGCCATGTCCATCATATACTGGTGACCATTACATACAGGTCAACTTTATAGTAAATATAAATATACGATTTTTGCGCATTTGTTGGTGGCAGTGATGTACGGGGTGACCACTATATACAGGTTATAACATCCAGGTGATCTGACCGTAAATAATTAACCAATCATCTTCAAGGAGAAATTATTTTTAAAGCCGCACAGAATTCTTTGCGCGCCTAGTTGAGCTTGTACTGACCTTCGACACATCGATCGCGCTGTTGGGATAAACATGGAAAATCCATTTTTCTCGTAGTGCTTTGGTTGTGAGTGGAGTTATAACTTTACACCGAGTATTCTTAAAGATGTTTAAACTTAGAAAAGTTCAGTACAGTATTATCTAGACCACCAAACTGAGTTGGTTAGTTGGCTCGTAGGCCTTCTGCATGTTCTCGCCCGCAAGAGGTGCGTTTGCGGGCCAAATCTAAAAACTTGCAAGGTCTTGTTTTCACTCTTAACAGGGATAAATTACTACTTTGGGCTTTAAAATAGAAAGGAAAAATACAATTCAATGTTTGGGTGGTCTCAGAATGCAGGATCAATGAGTACAGAGTCCTCAAATCTTCAAGTCTGGTGAAGAAGGTTTTCTTCCCACAACTGCCGCGAAAACATGAAGATCAGGGGACGCTTGTAGCTTTCGAGAGTCTCAGCGTGAATGAAAATTTATTGTTATCAAACTTCCATGTGCATTTCTTTCATGTGGTTCCCTGTATTCGGGAATTTTAGGTTTTAAAAGTGAACAGTAACTTGCACGCTGGATTTCTGCATATTTAATTTACGGCAACTTCCAAGTGCTTTGTTTATTTAGTTCGTTCGCTTCGTTCAAACAATTTTTTGCGTCGTGTTAACTACTACACAGAAGCTGGGAAAAGAGCCAAAGTGGCCACTAATTTAACTCAGTTCAAATACGACTGATCTCAAAATAATTGACTTCTTTTATAATTTTTTTCTCCCGTCTTTTTGATTTACGACTTTCATCTTTTCTCCGCAGCGCCGTAATATTTTCGTCGGGCGGCGAAGAAATTACTCGATTTCTTGTTTTTAGATTGCTTTTTTCATAAGTTCTCCGCTTTAATTTTTTGCTGTTTTCTGAAATGTTAGCCGTTATAGTACAAGAATGAAATACTGTTGTATTTGGTTTCTTTTTTGTCCTCCAAAGTCAATAATAAACTCATCGTGTGTTTTCGCAAAGCCAATCAGTTTCTCAGCTTCTTTCGCGCGGTAAAGAATTAATATTGTCTTGTTTTCAGTCAATTTTAAACATCAAGTTGAGTCCCCTTCATTAATCTTTTTCTTAATATTTTGACTCTTCATTTATTCCATGTCTTGAAACCTGATTTTGTGTTTGTGATTGAGTTGGAGAGCGTTTGATCGATTCGGCGACCGAACTAGTGCTGGGGCCGTCATACGGTAATAATAAAATTAATGACTAGAAAAGCAAACTATAGAGATTGATGGAATACAGTAACTTTAATACTGTATAAAGGGTACACTATTAAAAGCAAATTAACGTATCTTAAACACCAAGTGATTTTCAAGCTTACGATACGATGCGGCCAGCGCTGCATTTTTTGCGATTCAAGTACTCGAATCGCTTTCATCCAAGTGTAGAAAAGATTCACCGTCGAGCTGAAAGAGACTTCCACAACTATCCAAATAAACACTTGTCATATTTACAGTACAATTCCGAGTTCCAATCGTGGTATAAGACAAGAGAAAATGATTCTGAAGTGCATCAACATTCGATCGCTCTGGCACCGACCGCAAATGCAAACTTACGACTACGCGCGGGCTGCCTTATGGGATACGGCAATAAAATTTTCTCTCCAATCTCGGGCAATGACGTCACCAGATCACCTGGATACTATTACACTCACGACAGGTAATAACTCCAATACTACAGCACAAGAGTGCTTTGTTAAGGTATATTTTCACATCAAAGGTATAGATAGATAAAATTAACCTAACAAAATTAATAGTCTATGTAATAGACCCAAATTATTTTCAGGAGCAGGATCCACCACTGGTATATGTTATAATTACACCAAAAATGTTTCTGGAGTGTTTTTGCTTATAATCAAACCCTGCTCAGTGATTATAGTATGGCAACATCATTGTGTGACTGTGATTTATCCACCTTGGTGATGCATACGATTAAGTACTTAACAAGAACATTTAAGGACAGAGTGTAGCCAAGCCAACCAGCAAATGGAGGAAATGAGAAGGATATCGTGCTCTGGAAGAATCGTCAGAAACAGTAAAGGCTTATGATCAGTAACAATCAATACTTTGAAGCATCATACTCTCCACATGTCTTAAAATCTTAGAAGATCAGCATGTCAAGGCGTACCTCAAGAAGCTACAAGATAACTATGTATTAGTCCCAGTGGATAAAGCCTGAGGTGAAATTAGTTTTATTTGTAAGTTCTACTATAATGGATGAACTCGTATTTAATTATGGAAGTACAATTATTTTCAATTGGCGTATGAGGCTGAAGATGTTTTGGTTGATGAGGTTCTACTGAACCACCCACTACAATGGATGACTTATTTCACATCTCATTAAAACAGAAGGAAAGAAAATTGTTACCTAAGACTTACTGGATACCTAAACTATGCAAAACACCATATAAGGCTAGGTTTATTGCAGGTCCAAGTTCATACACCACCACTAAGCTCTCTATAAGTTAATCACAGACTGCCTCAAACTGGTTAAATCACATAGCACCAGCTAGTGCCAAACTGTTCTGGAAGGGACAAGTGTGAACTGCATGTCAATGATCAACAATTATTTGAATGTAATCAGCACAGAAGAAAAACAACTTCTGATTAATATTTATTAGTCGATGAGACTTTTCTACTATCTATACAAGTCTTCCACATGCCAAACTTAAACTTCGATCAAATGATCAACACAACAACAGGGGAAAAGATTCATTGCCTTCTGGACAGATGATAAGAATTCTACGAAGTACACTTACACTTAGCAAGATTTTTGTCTTGCCATTGATTTCCTTACTGACAATATCTGCATCTGCTTCCGTCAGTTTTTCGTCAAGCTCTTGGGATACATGTACCTATGGGTACTAACAGTAGCCCCTTATTGGCTAATTCATTCCTCCACACTTTAAAGAATGATTTCATGAGTATGAGTCCTATGAAAGAGGACCTGCCTAAAGCCAGTGCCTTCAGCAACACCTTTCAATATATCAATGACTTATTCAGCATCAACAATTGTAGTTTTGGATGACATGTTAGCACTGTTTATCCACCAGAACTTGAACTAAAAGGATCAGAAACTGCCCTGGGGACAACTAACATTTGTTATCTACTTATCTAGTAGACACAAGGGACAGACATGGAGGCTACAACCCACCTTATCATATCATTGTCTATGCAAAGAGAGATGACTTCTTGTTTAACATTGTGAATTTTCCACGTCGTGACAGTAACATCCCACCCAATCCAATTTATGGAGAGAATTTGCACATCCAAATTGGATTTTTTACATAAACTCTGTCAACTTTCATCACAACTTCAAATGCAAGGCTAAAAATTCACTATACTTCTGAAAATTAATGTCTAATAGATCTTTCAAACGACAATAATTCGGGAGTTTGCTGCGACAATGCAGGAATTCGGATCAACACTACTAGTCCAATGTTGACTTATATTGTAGTATCCTTTGCTAATTTGTGTTTATTATCTATCATCTAGTTACCACGGGTTGGTGCACTGAGTGTGCTGGTTCCTTTCAGCTTACTTTGTGCAGTAGTTCAAGTGCTTACTTTGCTTAATATGTTAACTGTCCCTTTAAATTAAATATTACTTGTGCGTGCTCTACTTCTTTGGTAGATGTGTGCTCCTCACTTGTTGTTTTTACAATCTACTTTTTTTTTAGCATTGTTTTCCTTTAGTTAGCAACTGCGTGCACATTGTGGGTGGCCCCTCTTAAAATGTTCTACAATTGATACAGGATTTAATGGAGCCAAAACCGTGGAATTGCATTCTTTTTTGGCATCCTACTGATGAACAGTTACCATCCTCAGATATTTACTCTAGCACTGATCATTAATAGTCTGGCCTCTTGGAATATACAGGTTTTGCTGTATTCCACTCCAGCCTTCATGTCAAAATTTGGCACTTCTTCAGCTAACTGGTCGTTGTCTTTTATCTACAAGTTGTTCTTACTTGTACCAGTAGATGAACATCAGTTAATTTCAGTGCAAACTTTGGTCTTCTGTGCTAAAACAACATTGGGCCTGAGGTCTGTTTGATTGACAGATAAATGACCATCTAATGATGAACTATCTAATAATGTGTAGAGCTCTAGGGGAC
>BLFK01000998.1:1018018-1025192 GCA_014634185.1 Astreopora myriophthalma | reverse complement strand
GAATTATTATTTTATTTTTTTTTTAGAAAAAATAATTCTTAATTCCATAAAATGATTGGAAGACCGAAGATGTTTTGGTTAGTCGGGAAAATCTTTTCCAATTCATTGTTTTTTCTGGTCCCTTGAGCGGGATCATTAAATTGTATCATAATAAATTATGTACCCATGTATACCGTTTAAAGGTATGTATTGCAAAGTTTGGTTGTGTGTTGCCATGAATTGGCATTACGTTTTTCCATGTTTTGTGTATAGCAATGCATTGTCATGTAACATGTATAGCTGTGTATTGGTATAACATGTATAGCTGTGTATTGCAAGCCGTGCATCTGTATATAAGGCCACTGAGGTATCGCCATATTGCAACCATCTACATGTACAGCCATCCATTTACCTTCATGTATCTTAATCCTCCTTCATCCATATGCAGTATGTTACGTTCATACCTCGTGAGAGGGACTAAAATAGGAACAGTGTTACGTTGTGTGCGCATGTTGTGTGACCTGTTAGATTCTACGTTCTTAGTCCTGGGTTGCCTGTGCCTCTGGGCCTGCAGTCTCTGTTAGTGACTTTTCAGTGACTATATATTAAGTTCTTACTTACCTTGTTGCACTCGTCCGCCATGTTTTCCTGTGTGTCTGTTTGTACGGGATTTGTTGATTAAAGCCTTGAGTTTCAGAAGGCCATCGTCTATTTGTATCAAAAAACCATACCCGTCTATCTTCGCTCACCTGCCTCTAACTTCATCCATCTTCATTTGTCTTTGTTAAACTTCATCCATGTTCGTTTGCCTTCAAAACAAATCTGAATACAAAGCTTATTTTAGCTCAGATAAATTATTAAAACCTGCTTGCCATAAAGCTCAACTGACAAGGTATTTTGCCTACATCTATCGCATGCAACCTGCTTTCAGTATGCATACAACTCAAATTACATCATATGACTCAAGCCTTTAACTCGCTTACGACCACTTCGTGCAACCCCAGAAAAGTTGTGGGATCTTGAGATATGCTTTAAAACCCCATAACAATCCACAGCACAATGTGTGTTCAATGACGAAAGCTCTACGCGGTTTTCTGTGTGGTTCAAGCAGCGCATACAGCTAAAAGGATAACTGCAATAATTTTTTCTATCGTGTATCTCAGGCCAGCATACATGGATGAGTACGAAAAACTTGAAGAAGAACTGAAAAAGATGTATGAGGTAAGTTTAGATGAGTTTACTTCAAGAGTTCTGAAAAAATAAAATCTTCATCAGACAGGCTAAGAATTTTGATTTAACAATAAAAATGATTCAGAGAGGGAGGTATTGACCTGTATGGGACATTTCCTTAACGAATCTTCAGCTGGCTTCCAAAAATAAACTACAGTCAAACCTCCCTTTGCGAGTACTTCTCGTAAGCAACCACCTCTCAAAGAGGTGACCAGTTTTCCAGACTGCCAAACTTTGTACATGAGGGAGAATTGAGAATCAGTTGCCCACGAGGGCATAGTTTTCGGTGACATAGCCAGCTTTTTGAAATGTTGTAAGCCTGGTCGACTGAGTCATAAAATAGTTTTGTGGTTCAACATTTATGAGTGAGCTACAAGAGTCATATAATAACACTATTATAAAAGTTAAGTGGGCGGAACAAAATTGCAGTCCCTGGCCTATTGGTCAGGGAAGCGACGCCCGTTCTTTTGGGGCAGTAAACAATCTCTTGAAAATGGTGAACTATATGTCTGGTGACTATGTTTCGTCAGAACAATCACAGATGGTGTATATGTATTGCAACAAACTTACACCTGGAAAGGCCTGCATGGCTGTTCGCTTCGTTGTAGTTGTAATCATTGCAAGAAGGAGAACTTGCTGACGTTTGAAGTACTCCCTCTGCAGCGATCACTATTTTTTTCCCTTTATCATTCAAGACATACATGGAAAAACATCGTAATCTTAGCTACCAAGAACAGCTACTGGAGGATATCAATAGGGCTGAACAGGACAGGTTTGAGGTAAAATCGACATTTTATATGTGGACTTTGTGACAGTTTGTCAGCGAGGGTACAAAAGCAGGCGTTTTCAGACTCTGTTAGTGGAAAGCACGGCAAAGGAATCACTCAATAAGGGCATGGCCAACCATACATCTTGGACGATCCAACATGTTGAATGTGTAAACCAACATTTTATCGTTTGGCCACCGTGATTGATGACCATTCAACATGTTGGATGATGTTGAAACATGTTTGATACAACATCAAATATTCGATGCAAAATCATCCAACATTGCTTTTGTTCTCGTGTTGGATGTGAGAAATTTTGGTCGTTTGGCCGGTCTCAATCAATACGTTGCACGCGTACGCGCACACGCACACGCACACTAACATTGTGACTGCAAATTGAGGTGTTACCATAGACACCGTTCGTTTGCACGCCAGTGCTGCATGATGCCAGTCACGTTTTGAATATGGCAGCGAGCGAGGAAGCAGCTCAGAATGTCGATCAAACTTCTACCAGTGGTAATATCGGCCCCTGTTTCTCGCACTATTGCATGTTACGAGGTGGTGTTCAACCCTGTGCATATCATGTTTGATCGAGCATGTTGAATGGGCCACCCCTCATTTTAAACATGTTCGATCGTCAAACATTTATCGTTTGGTCAGGCTTTTTATCTGATCCCGCACAGATGTGAACCCCCGTCCCCGGTGGGGATGCCCAAAACACTAATCCCTCTCAAAGTGTCTTTAATACTTTAGTCCCGGCCGCAAGATTCAGGTCGTCAATAGTCGTCAATAATTGACGGCCGTGTAACTGTAGATTTATTTCAGAAGTCTGTTGTGCAACGCTAACTGGCTGATTTATTCACAGAAAGAAAGCTACTATCAGTAAAATTTCGCTCAAGACATTTGCACTGTTTAAATACGCGAAATGCCACAATCACCTGTAGTTAACACTTTATCGTGTAGCAGCAGTGTTAGGCACAATATGAAACGCCAATTATTGCTGAAGAACGGTACGGTCGTTAATTGTATTGTATTGTATTGTATTGTCAATAATCCCTATAATAAGAAAGCCTCTTTAAAGTGTTGAAACTGGTTTGAACCAGTTAGAAAAAAAAAAGAGGGAAAACGTTGCGGTTAAAATTGTTCAATGAAAACAAGCAGCACATAGCTTTCGTCTCGTCAGATCGGTGCCATGAACGGAAAATGAGGAATGGGAAATTGAAAATGACCAAAAGAAAAATAAGATATTGACAATTACCCATTTGAATGGCATTAAAAGAAGCTGCCAGGGAAAAGGTTTATAGAAAAATTAAAGGTATGGCAAATTGCGAGCAACGTCTACCTAAATTAAGTCCCTAAAAATTGGTCAGTATAGTCTTTTGCTCTGTATCTTCAGTTCGCAGTACATGAATTTTTTACTGCAAACGTTCTGCGAAAAATATTTGCTGTGGAACCACCATACGAACACTGTAAATTCCTCACGTTTTGCCTACCCGCCAAGATGGTGGCTGAAACAGTGATAAGGGCTATTATACTACGACCTGCACACTCGAGAAATTCAGCGGTATAAAGTGCACACTGAAATAGCTCCGGATCGATGCGCTTCACCTTTAAAATGCCCTAAAAATTGCAGCACTCAGTACGTTAATTTTAGGACAACAGCTCCCGTTGTCTCTAATACATCACAATTAGAGATCGTGTAAATAAGTTGGGTTGTTAAGGGCCAGTTCAGAGTCTTTCACATGAACTAAATCGAATTAGATTACTACTCAGACTTGCCAGACTTGCTCAAACGCATCACGTGGTGCATTTGAGTGGACCACGTGATGGCTTTGCTTTGAATCGTGCGATGAAGCTGGCGTCATCGTTCACACAAACGTTAAACAGGTAGTTTGAGAGAAAAGAATTAGTTTGTGCAAGAGAGGATAATGGGACAGAGAAACACCCAGTCTAGCCACTGGGATATGTGAATTTCAGTAAAGTTATTTTTAGTGACGGAAGTCTGTTTCCCGAGACGTCAGCGAACACTGATTTATGGCCCTCGTGCCTTTAATGTGGGATGTTTTGGGTCATATGCCACATTTTTGCTGCGATAAGCATAAATCTGCACGTTTAATGTTTTTACAATTTTAAATAAGTCAGAATTAAGGTTTGCGGACTTCTCTGGAAACCGACTTCCGGTGTCCCTGAATAACTTTACTGAAATTCGCATATCCCAGGAAAGGCCATAAGACTCCCTCTCTGTCCCATTATCCTCTCTTGGTTTGTGACAAAAAAATATATATATCACAATTACCCACGGTATTGATGTAACCAAAAACGTTCATACCTGAAGGACGCCATTCGTTTCCATGTCCTCAGTTTTCGGCACGAAATAATATTTTTTCCTCTCGCTGCTTTTTTGAAGTTTGTGTTAACAATATCACGATCCGAACTAGGGCCTTTACGTCATACACACAAATGTACTACGTGATATGTGGAACAAGACTGGCAACATCTCAATCTCTTCTTTGATCATGAAAGCGTAAAAAATATCGTAGGCGTCGCGCTTTACTGGGAAGAGTGGTATTTGACATAAGTCCGTGTGAAGTACGGCGTTAGATCGATTTTGTGAGTGCTTAGACCAGCCCAGCTAACTTCGAATTCGATTCGGCTCACTATTCTTTCCAGTCTCGCGCTCAAGGATACTCAAAAGTATGACGAAACTTTTACTTGCCTATCAATGACGACAAGGTCTTGCTTAATTTTGTTCGCTTATATAAACTCATAATTACATAACTGACCAAAATACTCTCACCCACCATTTAGAACAAGCTGCAATCCACGTGTGCTGATTCCAGCTGGTTTGTGGTATTACTGATCGCTGGCCTCTGTTTCCCATTCCCCTTTGCCCCTTCCCCATCACCCTTTTTAGTAACATCTTTTAAATTGTCAACATGACAGGGTTGTCCGTATCCGCCAGCAGCCGGCAGAATTAACCGACTACTTAGGTCGATTGTGCCGGCTACTTTTCCGTTTCGGGATTATTTTTGGTGACAAATTATAAGGGGGAAGAAATTTTTTTGCTGAATGCTAGGTTTCTGGGTGTCATACTTAGTGAGAGGGAAAAAAAAGTCGTAGCAAAAATGACAAAGGCAAATCTTAAGCAATGATTTTCGTCACAAATGGGAGTGTTTTTATCAGATCCCAGACGCAGATTTCCTTCCCGCACATGCGGAGCGGGCCGTAATGGCGGCTTGATAAAATTACAAGGGAAATTTCCATGGTCAGTAACATCGCACCGAAAAACAAAACATCTGATTGCCAGCGGAAAGCCACCGTGATGAAGCGATCAAAGCAGCAATGATAAAGAGAAACCCAGTCGGTTTCGAATGCTACGGAGTTGCTCGCTGGAGCGTTCACGTAGCAGCTGTCCATAGAGAGTGGCAGGCTTTACCCATTTGAGGAAATCATCCCACTGTTAGCAAGCTCCTTATGTGTGAAATTGATTATTGATGGTGTTATTCAGGAATCTGAAGCAACTCTTAGGAGCATGCAAACTGGAGGCTTGGGCAGAGGTTTGTCTGCAGGCGAGGAGCTGGGAGATTTAGATGATGAGGGAGATGAGGATGAAATTGTTCTTGAAGAAAACAACGCTCGACAATCCAACAGGCCACAAGGTGAGTTGGTTGGCGTCACTCGTATTTGGGGAGGACTTGATTGGGTTTCCATTTGAGAGGGCTTCATCACTTACTTGCACTACACTTCGCATTCAAGGGGCTTATATGTGTAAAAATCACTCCACCGCTTCCCATGAGTACGAGAGGCTTCCCTTGGGTGGATTTCGGTTCTTGTTGAAGGATCCAACGTGCCTACAGTTGGATCATCAGCTTCGGGGTGGGGGGGGTGGGGGGGGTAATCCCAAGAATCCCAAGAATCCCAAGAATCCCAAGAATCCCAAGAATCCGGGTAATACTTGAAGGTCCAGTAAATATGATAAACAACAACAAAACAGTTCACTCTCACCCCTTTGTATCCTGTAAAACTACTTAAAAGCTCGAGCACCCCAAGCTGAAATTTACCCGCGCTGGGCGGGAATATCTAACATGAATTATGTTGTGGTATTTCAGCTGCCGATGCTGGTGGCCGCGTGTTCGGTTCCATGGGTGGCGCACTGGACTCTGAAGAGGTCAGAAGTTTCTTCTTCTTCTATCCCATACTTGTAACAGTCGAATGTGAATCGTTGAAGCTCGACACAGGCCCTCTACTTTACTTTAATGGTTTGACAATACAGCGAAACAGAAATTACATGTATTGGAAGGAAAACCTTAGACAGGAACTACTTCCTAAGTGTTAGGTTACCCGACAGAAAATAAGTTAAATCAGCAATAAACAATGGTAAATTATCTGAATTAGACACTAATATGTATCTATTGTAAACTAGATAATTTCGATTAAATTAAGTTAGACTAAGACTAGCATTAAAATCTAGTATCAACAGAACCATTGAACCCAGGACTTTATTATTCTGTGAATGTTCCAATCAACCAGCTCGTTTGCACAGGTGAAGTTAACGCAACATGCCATTTTTATTGGCCATAGAAGTGGATTAAGGTTTCTCGTTAATCCACTTCTATGGCCAGTGTTTGTAGATGGATTCTAATGATGGAGCATTTTGTTCTAATGATTAAACATTTTGTCGTCCACACCAAGACAATAAACTTGTTAAGAAAAATCTAAACTGAAAATGGTTTGATCCCTAAGGACTAAGTCATATCTTAAGTTGATAAAAAAGAAATAGGACCGTCTGTGTGAGTGTAATCCCGAGAAGGACTGTTGTCGATGACATTGACGGACGTTTCGACAACCGGAGTGGAAGTTATCTTCTGAGTTACTTGACTCTGAAGATGACTTCACTGACCTGGTTACACTTCATTAAACCATGAAAGATTAACTGATGTACAAACGGCCTTATTTTCTATTGCTTAGCTGCTATCTCTTTGGTTCCAGTTGGACTAACAGTAAGAGAACGTTCTCCTTAAATTCTTGTAGGACGATAGTGGCTCTCTGTCGTCAGGAGAAAGTGATATCGGTGTTGATGACGACGATGATGAGGAGCTTCTTGATGATGAAGACATGGACGAGGGCCGCGTGGAAGGACGGGACGACGGGTCTCAAGCCAACAGCCTTAATGACAGTGATAACGATTTCTAAACAAA
>BLFK01000998.1:1010518-1013018 GCA_014634185.1 Astreopora myriophthalma | reverse complement strand
TGTCTCTGACCGGTTGCTGGGTCTATCAACTCTCGACTGGGGTTGGGTGTCGGTCGAAGCAATCTTGTTCGGGGTGGCTCGAGGCAATCTCCACGAATCGTATAGAGTGCAGGATAAACACTGATGTTTCATAAAATTTGTATATCTGAGAAAATACAACCCGGAAATGGTCATTCTCAGTCATGGTAAATTGATCTCTTCAGATATTTAGAACTTCTGTGTGTTCTGTTGTTTATTAAACTGAATAATTAATTAACTAATTAATTACGAAAATTACTGTAGCGGAGGGTAGTGGGGGAAACGCATATTACTAGCCGCCATTTTTAAGGGGAAACACATCACTAATGATATGGGCGCGGGCGAACACATATCACGGGGAAACACAAACAACTGTGACACCGGCTTTCGAAAACAAAAATACACTGACTATGACTGTTTCCATCGAAACGGTCCGTATGGCAAAATCTCGACCACAAAAGAACCATTCAGAATGCTCTCTTCGGTCTAGAGACCAGTGGAAAAAAACACTCTTGAATACATAATTCACTCACCCAATACTCAACTTCACTCAACAATGTTTCACTCAATAATACAGTCACCAGTTGTTTCGTGACAGCAATGGTTCATGAGTCTTGCCGAAGGTCCCGCTTCTGATTTTTGTTTTTTGTGTCGCGATTTTCCTATGCACGCGTACGATTATATCAAGTGTTTGTTTTTCCTTGGTGCACGCAACATCCGGTTTTAATCCTCACCTGATGTGAGTTTTCCAGGATATATATTTGTTTAGAACTTCAAATCAAATCAAAACACTTCATTTAACGAGGGACATGTATTTACACCTTGTGTACTCTCCCATACGGCCCTATGCTTGATAACGGCCTTCTTTTATAAAACAGAATTTGCGAGTTTCAACTGTACGTGATTCGGAAACCCCATCACTTACTGAACTTTGAACCACGCTCTCAAATCTGCCGAGGTTTCGTATAAATTATTTAGAACATATTCTTCCTTACAAATTCTTAAGCTTCATAACCGCCACCGTTTTTGAAAAAAAAATTTTTTTTTTCAGAGATGTACGGGTCCGCAAATGATCCCCGGACCGCAAATGATCCCCGGACCGCAAATGATCCCCAAATTAATTGGACCGCAAATGATCCCGAGCTGAAAAGTAGGAATGGCGTGGATTCATATATGAAAACACTTTTTATCTTTTTATAAGAAATATTCCATAGCTGATTTTTTTTTTCGCTTTTAGCAGAAAATCTGTGACATTGCGTGACGTTCTGTCAAGTAACACACCCTGTTTTAAGGGTCAAAGATTTTGTTGATTTCAGGACCTTTTGCGTAGTACAGTAATTTTCTAAAGACAGTTATTGTGTAGAACGTTAGAGAACATGCTTAATCGGATTTAATTTCTGTTGCATATGATCAACGCTTCCGGTGCACGTGTGATTTCAGTGAAATCGAGCATGTAAAAATCACAAGCTGAGCTTCGTTCACAGCCTGGAACCAATGGCATCTCAGAATTCCCAACAAGGAATTGTCCAGGAATTGAAGCAGAAATACGGCGAGGGGAAAATAACTGAAGAAATTTGCCCCAGATATGGAAGGCATTTCGAATGTTACTCACACGATGTGTTTTAGAGCGGTGAAGGTGGAGCGTTGCAGGTTTATTCAGACGACAGCGTTTAGCTGAGGACACACATGGCAGCGAAAAAGCAAGCAGCGCTGCATATGTTCGACGGAATCTAAAACAGTAAGTTATGGTTATTGTTGTTGCCTTTGTTATAAGTCGTATGACGTTAATGGACTGATAAAATTTGATTTGAAGCTACTGTAACACCAAAATAACAATGTTTAGGGGCCGACCATTTAACTCTTGAGGGGGGGAAATTTCCTGCAAGCGCTTGTTGGAAGAAAAAAATTGCATGCAGCACAAATGACATAGAAAAAAAATTGCACTGCTGCAGACAATAAAAAATTCACTCTGGTTAGCCTATTAAAATAACACATTGATTGGTCTAAATAACACTCTAGTTAGCCTAAACAACACACCGGTTGGCCTACAGTTAGCTTGCGGTTTGCCCTTATAATGGGATAAGGGATTTCTTGCCTGCTCGGTTCACATGGCTCCAAGTCGTAGGAGTCATGCAAGCCATTACGGTTAGCCTAAATTACACATTGGCTAGCCTAGTTAGCACTGCAGTTAGCCTACAGTTCCTTAGGTAGCTTGCGGTTATTGGGATCTTTTTGCTATTTTTAGCTATTTTTTTAAATTAAGAAGCTAAACATTTTCAAATCTACCCGTGGAGCATCACTTTATAACATGAGAATATTGTTATTAGGTAATATTAAATGATTTCAAAGAATGACATTCCGAAAACATGTAGCTATACAAGAATGATTTTGTATAGCTTACAACATTTTAAGGCTTTGCAGCTCCATATTAGAACTATTACTGCAATAACCACAATGTAAATGTAAATACATTCTGTAAAAG
>BLFK01000998.1:979749-996491 GCA_014634185.1 Astreopora myriophthalma | reverse complement strand
ACAACATTGTTCTTTTATCTATCTTTTATCACCGTTGTTCTCGTATACACCACTGGCCCTAAAAGGCTTGTCTGCTGATACAACTATCCATCATGCTGCTGCTGCACATGACTTCTGGGGAGACTGACTGTATAGCGACTACACCATATCCCTGGCATGGGAGGTTAAGGGAGTACTGATGCTTGCCTAAAGTGAGCTCCCAGGCTAAAGGAGGAAGTAGGTGCCCATGTCTCCATTCTAGACCAGATCCAAGCAAGGTCTAACCACTGCCCATCGACTGGATATTGGACAGCAACAAAGGATGAATTCTTGCTGTCCCAGTTACTAAGGAAGCCACCTCCATTTGCACACTGACTAGTTCTTCACTGTAGAAGGAAACATGTCCATCCTCTGTTTGATGTTCACCGAGGTCTATCCATTTGACTACACAGAGACCCACAACCTGCCAGATGCAGCAGTTCAGATCGTAGACAAGTTCTTGCATTTTGCCTGTCAGGCTAGAGTTCTCACATCCCATGAGGCAATGGTGATGTTGTCTCTCCTCCTGATCGTCTTTGTGGGGCTCCACCTGTCACATACTTGTGACCTCCACCCTGATGGCTGACGGAAGGTGGGGCCCTTGGTATCCTGGATGACAACCAATCTGGTATGGTCTCTGGTGTTCTACTCATTACATGCAGTGTGTCTTGGAGGAGCACTTCCTGGCAGAGCCCATACCTCTTCAGGCCTGACAACATCCTCAATCTCAGTGGCTTGCCCACGTCATGAACACATGCCCATTGGGTTCCTCTAGGAACTCATCTGCCCTGGCCGGTAACTACATCAACAAATGTGCCGTGTCACCATAGCCCCCTCACATCGTTTAGCCCACCAGCTGAACCTGTGTACCAGGGTGTGGCAGTCGGAGCCAGCATGTGAGAGAATTAGGGTATGGATGAAGGCTGGGTGTACCTCTATCCAGAGCCCAATATAGCCTCATCATTGGATGGTTACTAAAGAATACTTTAATGCTACACTACAATACGAAAAGAAAGACAACTGTTACCTGTCTGAGCTGTTTGTTTATGACTAGTGAATCAGGTGAAACGTTCTCTGCACCACAAGATGGACAAGTCTGCTCATTTTCTAAGAGATAGTTTCTAATACCTGACAAAACCAAAGCACTGAAGTCAATGTAAAGTAAGCAACAATTTATCAGGAGCGTTCATTTATTTAATTCACATGATGATTCTTTCATAGTTTAACTTAACTTTTTTATTTTTCGTTTATTACATTACTAGCTGCAGGGTCCATCATTTACTTCATTTGACTGTAGCTGTGCTTTGCCATGTTAATGAAGCATGAAGACAGGTATGTGTAAATGTATATTTTCAACACTTCTACCCAAATGTCAACTACCCATAGCTCTTGGTCTGCAGGTGGAGCACTTTCTTCTGGTTAGCCTGCTCATGCTTACCCATGGATGTACATGCAAAGGTAGGTGCTATTGCAAATGGCTTTCCCTTTTGTTAGCTAACAGAAATTTATTTTGGGTTGGTCAAATGCCCACATATTCATTTACTACCAGTAATAAAAATGATATTAATCCAAGATACACCCTCCACATCATCACACAAGGTTGTGTAGCAGGACTAAAATTTATACGTGCTAATTGAAAATTGATTTTGTGATAAAATCTCCAAAAATGACCTCAAAGAGGTCGAAACGTCATGACTTCTTATCACTAGTTCTTCTCACAAAATCGATTTCTAAGAAATTACTCATTAAGTAATTGAAAATCACTGTTGATAACAAGCAAAACAATAGCACTATGATCTTGCTTTTACCACAAAGCATGCTTACAGTCATCACAGTAACTAGTTCCACAGCAAGGAATGAGCACAGCATCTGTCAGTAAGTTGCTGCACATTGGGCATTTCAGTTCTGATGGAACTTTCTTGTTAGAAGCTTCTTTTCCCTTGGTTTTTACATCCACTCTACAACATTAGAGCAGCAAATTAAAACAACTTCAAACAAATAATAGAATTATTTTAAAGAGAAGTCAGCACAGTAACCGGTAATTTTGAAGATGAGCTTGGCAGTCTCTTTGCTGGTTCCCTATGATCTTTGCTTCTTCACTAAAACTCAATCAACCTGCGTTGTTGAATAAATGGAGACCAACTTGTGTTCTTTCATATGACAAAGTTTCAACTTTCGTGCTGTCAGCAAAAGCACAGAATTGGCTGGTGGATCAGTTTGTCGTTCCTGAAATGTTGACTTTTGTGGCTCCGTTGAATGGTCACGTAGCTACCGGCAGTTTGTGCACAGCTAGAGCAAAACAAGAACTCATGTATCTTTGCAGAAGTGATTTATAAATAAGCTTGTGACGTTTTGCCGAGGAAAGATAATTATTCAAAATTGTACTTTTTTTCATACGAACCAAGGATGGTCAAGGACATAATTGAGAGCATGCTAGAAATTGACAAGTATGTTTGCCAACAATAATGAACATTTCGTGTGAAGGGTTTACATTCTTTCTTCGAGAAATAAATCACATTCCCGCTCTAATCCCAGTTTATGAATATTGCAGACCTCCTTGTTTCTAGATTCTCTATCCTTGATTCTCACGTCTCGAAACTTGAACATCTCAACCTTCGAGACACGAGAATCAAGTTTCGAGAATCAAGTTGAGACTGTCATCTTACCTTTAAGCAGAGTGTACCGTACTACTACAACTAGCATGACCATGCTACTATTATGACTACAACTACAGATAATAATAACAATAACCATAACAGCAACAATAATAACAACAACAACAACAACAAACTTACTCAGGCAATGAAGGTGATGATCTGCCAGCAGGAGGTGATGCTGCACTCTCTATTGTGCCCAGGAAAGTGCGAGGAATACCAGTTGTACGCTTTGCCTTGGGAACATCAAATCTATTATCCTATAAAAATGCGTTGCACATAATTTCAATTTCATGTTTTGAAATGGATCATGAAAATATTACAGTCAAATTTACAGTGCATCAGTGATAACAAAATAATGCACTCTTGAATAAGGAACGTTAAATAGCATTTCTTTGTTGTAGTGTTAAACCACAATATTTGCTTTAATGTCGATCGTTTCGCATTGCTAGCTTTAATCCAATCTTCGCGTTGCTCCGACGATAACCGCTCTGCCCCGGCCTACACATTATATACCCACGCTTACATACCATGCATACATTACTATTATGGTATTATACACAGTCATGCCATTACATTTGCTATCCAGAGATAATTCTATACTGAAAAAACAATGGTAACTATCACTGCATCACACAGTACACTGCACGAGTCCCTTTTAAGCATGCATTGCCAGGGGGGCAACATCACTGTTGCTCCTCCATGCTTTAGTTCTGTCCGTAATAGTTGTCACTGAAATAAAAAGCACACCTAACAACTAGTGTCTGGGGCAAGATTTAGAGGATTCAAGGAATTGAAACAGCATTGAGCAATGGCAAACTCAGGTTCCAAAATAACGAGATGGTGGACCAAGACAAACTTTTCTCAGAGGAGGCTTTCAATGAAGAGGAACAGTCAGATGTAGGAAATTTTGAGTCGCCTTTGGCAGGTACAATTATGGGCATACTCAAAGAGCAAGACAAAGTTCAGAGAGGGAATAAACCTGCTGGAAGAGAAACGGTCCAGTGTTAAAAAAGAGCATCAATGGGTCATGCAAACTTTAAAAGAGCACTTTGAACATTGGTAGCTGATATGCAAGCTCTTGTGAGCCAACTCTTGAATGCAGAAAGTAACTGTGGAGAATGCACTACAGGTTTAAGTGGAGTTTCAGTAAAAGTGTGGGAGTGTATACTTGGGTGTTGTTGGCTCAGGTGAAATCTGTATCAGGAATGGTGAGTACTGGGTAGTGCACTCACGCAGTTTAATATTGGAGAGAACAGAGTCTCACTCCTGTCCCAGAAACTATGAACTATTACAGTAAAAAAAAAAAAACCTGTAACATAATATGATCATCATCGTAAACAATAACAAACAAAACAAGCTAAACATCATGTGCGATACTTGCAAGATACCAGCGACATGTTAGAGATAATTACAAAGAACCAACAGATGGAAAGTTTGATGACTTAACAAGCACGATTTTGAAGAACTTAGCATCAGAGGAATGTTTGGATAGCGAGGGTGGTGCAGTGAAAGATAACTGATGGACAAAATCAAACAAATCATCACACAAATAAGCTGAGAGATTTTAGAATAACAGTAATAAAGCTGAAATTTCCATATTTTGTTGATACATTAGAGTACGAAATTTCCCAATTTTAATCTTCGCATGTCCTATATTTCGCGAGTATTAATCAAGCAATAGATATTGAGGAGCAAGCCAATCATGTTATAGCATTCGTGAAAGTATGTGAGTGGATTTCTACTAACATAGAATAGAATAGAAAGTAGAATTATTAGACGAAAGGAGCAAAAGCTTTCTAGTTGGACACCGAATATTCAGTGTGGGTAAGGAATTATAAATTGCAACACAGCCTTGTTTACTGGCAGCAGGAGACTGAAAACTTTCATTGCTCCAAAACAGTCCTAAACATCATCTTTAACCACTGAGCATTCTTGAAATGAGAACATTTTCACAAAATGAAAGGTATTCTTCACTGTCTTCTGTATGGTATCATTCCCAAAATTGCAAAACAAAAGAGAACGAATTAAATGGTGAGAACTGACAAAAGATCAACAGCAATAATTTATAGAAATTCTAAGAAAAATTTGAGTTAACCCAAGTATCCTGTTATCCATATCTGATTTGTCTTTGTTCCTTAAAATTGCTGCCCACTGTCCACTTTTTTAACAAACAATAGTAAGCTTAAGTTGTTTTCCTTTAAATCAAATTCTACGTTCCTTTGGCTACTTCAGAAGCTTTGTAGAGTTCATAGCCATATTGTCAGATAGTTTCCGAATGTGTTGATAACTTGCCTTACCCCCACTGACGGAAAAAAAAGACCTACAACTCACACCTTTTGGTGCATTTATCTCCAGGTTCACTCCACTTTTTTATTGGCATGCCCTGCCTTGCCCGTTCTAATTCTCAGCACTGATGCACATTATACCCCAGCCACAAATTTGAGGCCAACTATACCTGTATAATTATAGTCATAGCCATCAACAGAACTTAACTTGGGCTCCACGTAAAAACACTTTTAAAGATCTAAACAGATGTAGGAACATTGCCACTAAAAGAGGTCATTTAGTGACTAAATTGAGTTTCCAGCTTGAAACAACAGCAACTGTTCACAAATTTTCAGTTGATCATTGCTTCAGCAGCAGCTTGAAGGTACTCAGAAGTTCTTGTTTAATTGCTTGAAATTTCATTGCTGTGATTTTGTGCTTCATCAACTGCTGAAAGCACTATTAGCAAACAAACAATTAAATTGTTGCACCTAGATATTAAGTGGAATTGCAGTGACAAATGAATGATCACAGCTAAATCAGCGGACATTTTTTCCAAAAAAATAATATTAAATTTCACTGAGCGGGATGGATGAACAATTACAACAGTGACACTTTTCCTAACTTTTTTTTCTTTCTTCCCGTAGCCTGCCACTGGCTGGTCAGGGTTTCCTTGAGAAAGAAAACGTCAACACATCAGGCCACACTGTGACTGGTGTACTATAATCCCAGAAGCAATATGGAGAGGAATAACAGACCATCACATACATTTTCATGTCATCTCTACCCTATGATGGCGGTTTACAACTCAAGATCCTGATGGTCTGATGGCCAGGATTTTGAACACCAGAACACCAGGAAGACATTGATAAACAATTCAGAGAAGTTGTGCATGCCACACAACAAGAAGCAACCATCATGAAGACGGCTGCCATGACGGGAACCCAAAGATAGTTGATGTCATGTTGGGGAAGAAAGAGTGATCAGAGAAGGATTTAGCAGAGGTATAAGGGAGATATGGAAGGTGTCAAAAAGAATGCCCATCCGGAGCGAAGGTCTCATCTAGTAGTCCAACCATGAAGGCTTACTGGCCTCTGTACGACTCACTGTTGATGCACTATATAAGTAATGACAAAACACAAATAAACAAACAATCAACCCACAGTTCTGCAATTAGTGCTCCTAAATCACCTCAACCAGATGTATCATGGGATCTCCAGGATACTGTCATGGGTGGGCACCTTGGGATTAACAAGACATTAGAGCAGTCCAATCAGGTTTTACTGAGGAGGCTGCAGACAAGATGTACAGGAGTGTAGGTCATGTGACCTGTGTGTAGCAAGGGAAGGACCACAATGAACAACCCAGGCACCATTATCCCTTAACACTGTAGGCACTCAGATGAAAACTGTGGCCATTGATATCCTGCTGCTGTTGCCTGAGCAAAAATTCTGATAGCAATGGAAGACCAGATGGCTAAAATCTTCCAACATGGAGGCAGCCAATGCTCTCACAGGAGCCATTTTGGTATACCAGAATTTTGAGTAGAAACGTTAGCACAGTTCAAGTCCCAACATCTGCATTTTAACATATCAACAAAAGTAACAACTACAGCCAAAGTTCTTGGTGCCTTTTTGTCTTTCTATTCATTAGTTTTCATTAATATATTCCTTTACATCCCACAATTCCAGTATTCTGGTTTTTGGACTTTCAGCATTCCACTTTTCCACATGCACACTGTGAACAACTGAGCAAAACAACTACATACCCCCTGACGTGGAAGAAAAACTTACAAAGTCACTGTGACATCATTTTTACACCGTATGTTTTTCTAGGTTAATTTTAATTAACTGAAAAAGTCTATTTTACTCACCCCATTAGTTGGACAGTTTCTTATAAAGTGCCCTGGTTTTCCACATCTGTAACATACATAGTTGTGAGGAACAGGCCCACCTGGAGCATATGGTCGACGGCATTTTACATACCTGCCACAAAGAATGACAATATGATGACTCTCTCCTGGCTTTGCAACCTTAAAGCCAAGCCAGGGGACACTACTAACCTGTTGTAAAAAATTGACATAAATTGACCACTCCAAACAAGACCACAATATTCATTGAGCAGGTCGAGCCTTGTATTCAATGGTTGCACAAATTAGCCCTTCCTTTGTTAGTGTCACATGCAGTCCATACATCAGCACTTTACTTTTGATTTGCATACGCATCTGAATGTAAACATGTACCTATTTACTATCTACCCAAACAATCCCAAACCGCACTTATGTTGAATATTATGGTAACTTTTGGAGTGGTCAATTGTCTTAAATAGCATGCACATTTGCAAGTTAACAATAAAGTTGTTGTCACATAGCTGAAATTCTTTCCGCAATAGCACATGCTTTTATTGGTTGGTTCGAGGTCACATGACATTAAACTGTTTCTGACCAGAGGTCTCTGAGCTGGTAACATTGCAAAATCTGACATCAGAGGTGAACAATGCCATATTACTGCTGTTGCATGTAAACAGAGAGTGAAGGTGGCATGATGATTGCCTTTGACGGCCAGCATGTTTTTCAATTTTTCAAATAATTAATGATCTCCTAAAACTTGCAATAATGACTAATTTCATGCTTAGCTGGAAATACTAAGTAAACCCTTCTCTTGATATTGCCAGTCTTGTGGAGAAGAAAAATTAAAAAAACAAAAACAAAAACAAGAGCACAAAATCACTAATTTAGACACTAATCACTAATTTAGAAATACGAATCTAGAACAATATAATCTAGAACTATTATAATATAATCTAGAACAAATCAAAAGAATAAGCTGAAATATGTTACAAGATACAAGAGGAAAACTTGTAAATGTAAGCCCGATGTTTTCAACTTTAAGCCCATCTCTATCTAGGTTATCTGCTGCTGGAAACAACTATAAACAGTTTCTTTCCATTACAATAGCCCTTCAGAGAAATTTTGAGCATTATGTTCCCGCTGCAATCAACCAAAAAGTATCTGTTGGATTTTGAAAAAATATAAAAATAGTGCAATACTGCCTCTTTAAAGTCATTTCCCTGAATTAACAGGAGACAAAGAGACAAATAAATGTAAATTCTAACAGACCTGTCCTACATGTATCTCCTACTGTCATCACAAAAGTTTAGCAGAGCCCCACATTCTTCATTATACACTGAAGTATACCAGACGACAACCCTCTTAACCGTAGTTCCGTTCCAATTTTTGAGAATTCAATCAGTAAATAAATACAATAACATCTTGTTGCTGGCTTCACCAGCCATTATCAATGTTTAATTTTCTTTCATCAAAACAGTCTTTTCTCCACTGTGTAGTATGACAGTTAATCCAGTTCTAGCCCAATTTAACATCAATTATTTTAGTGGGGCAAGGAATGAAGGACAGTCACCCAGAGAGTCCTCCTTGATCCCCAAGACACAAACCTCCCTTTACGGAGTACAACCCAGTGGCACAAGGCTCCATTCTTTTTAGGGTAGAGGAAAGGGAATTTTAAACTCCACCATGATGAGACCAGCATATCTTCTAAAAACTTGACGCCTTTTTGACACTTGCAGACACCCCAGAACCAAACAACAGTGAATGCCAAACACCCAATCCTCAAGACGATATTTTTCTATCACTTATAGTCTATCCTAGATGCCTGAAGAATCCTACTTACTGTGAAGGGTCCCAGTCCTCTCCAGACTGCTTCATCATGGCCTTAAGCTTGTCGTCCTCTGAAGCATCAGCATTAGCCAAGTCTGTAACCTAGCAGGGAGGCAAGGCTCATACTATATCCCAAATGATACAAACCTAACCCATCTTTCCTCAACACAGCAACCGCACTTGGATCCACTATGTGAAAACTCAATCAACAAGACTTCAAGAAAATCAGCTACTTTGTCCAAACATATATGAACATGCAACTTTATGAAGATTCAGTTTGTGTCAAAATCAACTCCTCAAAGATGAGACCTTTTTAAAGGAACAATAATTTTTCCTTGGTGGGAAATACTGGCTTGCTATCTCTATCCCTCTTATTTAGATTCTTATTTCCAGATAGAGAGGGGCAAAATTATAAACTGTCTCATAACCGTTTGAGGCCATAGAAAACCTATTTGCCTCAGCCAGCACATTATGCCTGTCTGCCTTAGACATAAAGAGCTGTCTCTGACAAAAGCACTAAGTTGGAAGTTTGACCACAATTTCACAATGTTTACTCTTGATATCAACTCTTCTGAGTCCAGATTATGTATTTCGTATTCTGTGTTCAGGCTTTTAGTGCTGCCTGATAAAATCTCAAATTGTACCAAGCATATCTCTAAAAAAAAGTAAGTGATATTATTCAATCTGGACACCAGCAATGTACATTAGGAAGAATAGTGACACCCACTGTGCTTTTCCATGGCAATACCCTCCTCTCCTCTCCCTTTCTGCTAAGAACCATGTGTCCGTTTGCAACCAGACCCAGAAGCTTGAAGGTTGGATAACACTATCCCCTGGATAAATCGCTATTGATTGGATCATTAAATAATTTATTGGTTTTGCTGATGCACACACACTGGATAACGATTTACTGGATGCATAGTGCTATCCACGTTTTGATCAGCCAAGGCCAGATAAGCAGAGAAGTGCTGTCATTAACATTAATGATGCCCTATTGCATGAGGTCTACTCATGAGCTTCTATCACTATTGGAATCGCATGGTGGGTGCCACTGTTGCATCGCTGGCGTGCATTACTGGAGACAAGTCTGAATGGTATCACTCCACTATTTCCAGAGGTATAGTGATTTTGCAGTTTACCTCACAGTGGAACCACTTATGACATCTTTTTTGACACAAAATTAATTATCACTGGAGCGAACATATTTCAGAAACAAAAACATTTTTTTTCACATTTTGAATAGCCTTAAGTATTTTCAAATAACCATCTATTGTTTTTAATTCACAGGCATGAAATTTAAGTCAATCAGCCTTCTTTTCACAGATTATGTGGGGATTCAAGAAGTTCTCACTTTTGAAGTTGTTTCTTAAAAGCCTAGGAAATAATAGGTAACACATCTAATAGGATGCAGTGACAAAAACAGACCATGAACCAGTACAATACCAACTAAATGTGAACAAAGTCAAAACAGGATTGTACTTGCAGCTGTATTAGAGAATGTTCAACAAATTTTCAAGTCTGCCAAACATATTGACAAATTCTTTGTAAGCCAAGCACATGTACTTTGCAACATTTAGCATGACTTTAAATTACCTTGCTCAACTTCTGAGATTTTGCAACTTGATAATCTTGAAAAGCACTCTTTGTGAACATAGTTAAAAGGAACAATCATAAATGAGAGAAAATCCAAGTACACTGTACAGAAAACAATCAACTTTCACCACTTCGCATTTTTACCCAACTGATGTTTTATACAGAATGGTTTTCTAGTTTCTAAAGAAACTGAGGTACTGTGTCGGTGGGAGAGTGAGACAAAAATTTGGTTCTATCAAACGAGTTGATAAAGGTTGAATTACCACAATGAAAGATTTAGAAAGCTAACGTTTCGAGCGTTAGCCCTTCGTCCTTCGCTCTGACGAAGGGCTACCGCTTGAAACGTCAGCTTCCTAAATCTTTCACGGTGGTAATTCAACCTTTATCAACTCATTTCATAAAACCAAATTGATGTTTTATACAGCTGTATGTTCCAATGAAACACTCAGCAATCTATCTGGTTAGGCGAAATCTAAAATTATTTTTTAAAAAGTAAATAACTCTTCTTAATGAAAGAAATGAAAACCTCTTAAGCATGACACCTTTCCATTCCTTTTGCCTTTCCTAACTTGAAAACAAGTCAAATGCCCAGCCTTCTAGAATAAGTCAATTGTAGTTTTACAAATGACTTTTTCCATGCCCAAAACGTTTTCAGCACTTTCAAGACACACACTCCCAGTCTGGGCATTCTCACCTTCAGTGATCAGTCCACTGAAGCAAGAACAACAGACAAACAAATTGTCTTATCTACCACTGTACCATTAAGAAGAGTGCAAAATAACATTCTGTTCAATTTGGGTAATAAGCTCTTCAAAAATTAAGATTAGGTACATCCTATGAACACATTTTGCTTGAACAAGATATTTTTGTTTCCAGCTTGCTTGGGAGGACAACAAAAGCAGCAAGGTGCCACAACTAAACGATATCTACACCTGCATATCACATGTCAAAGACATTCGTGCAACATTCTCTGTACACAATTCTGTCTACTATTCCCCATGGAAAGACGTACAAGTCCTTGTCAGGACTATACTTATCAGCACAATGAACCCAAATAGACCTTTTTTGTTAAACTGGCTATCACACCCCTAAATTTATCTACTTACATGTATCTACCGAGCTCTGCCCCCCTCCCCCAAATGCCAGCGTGCACAGTGCAATAAATAATTATTGGATGACGTTTTTTCATGATTATTCTGGACATCACAAAAAACCTCATCCAAATAAATATACATTGATATATAAACAAAAGATTGTAAGGTAATAAGCCACTGTTTTCATTCACACTGTCACCCAGTAGTGTACGGCTGTGGCGGTTGTCAGGTGACCAATAACCCTAGGAGCTGTGCAACCATGCTCAACAGGTGACAAGATATCCTGAATTATCTGCAGCTCACAGAATAGGGTGACAATGTATAATAATAAACATTATGGCTCATAGTCAGTGCTCACAATAATTATTGCCATCAGCTGAAATCTGCGAGTTCTGAATTTCAATGGGAATCTCAGGATTGATTCTTATTTACAAAATGACCACACTTTTTCACAGTATGTACTCTTAAAAAATACATCATAAAAAAGACTTCATTTAAAATATTCAAAACTCAAGTGGAGCCATGAGCCATAGGCAAGTTGCTTCACTGTCAAGTCTTGGAAATTTTATGGCATACTTTGTCTAAGTTCTACAACTTCACACTAAACTCCTCATCCCCCCCCCCCCCTTCCCTCATTTGTGTAGCAACACCTCCTTAGAGTCTTTGCAATCCTTATCATGATGCCCCGTAACCTTGCTTTCCCCCAATAAGGTTCAAGACCCTCGGCAATTGTGTTTTAAAATATTACAACATTTTTTCAAATTTTCACAGGTTTTTCATAAATTGTTTTATTTACTTATCTTCCCACAGTTGAATAGTTGTTTTCTAAAAAGAGCATGAAATTTCACTTAGCAGGCTGTCTAACTTCAAATGTTTGATCTCCAAACATGCCACATTTGATAACAAGTTAGATCATGTTTTTTATGTCACATGCTTACACCTAACTGCAACCAATGGTAGGTTATGACTTTCTCAAATCCCTAACTGAAAAAAAAAAAATGGAGGTTACCAACTTTGTTTTGGAAATAAGGACGATGCAAAGATGCCCTAATTTGATAAATTGGTCATCATAACGAGATGTATCCCCATTAATTTATCAATTGAAATTCATGGAAACAAACCGAAGTGAAGTCATACAATGGTGGTGCACCCCCTCGTAAGAAAAATCCTGGATTCACCTCTGTTAATGATGATGATGTAATGCACCCATGAGAGAAGATGACACACTAGTTCCTTGGCAATGGGAAAAGGGACAACTGAAAAAGAAATCAGAGAGTCCCTGGCAGGAATCAAACCTACAACCTCCATAACACTGGTTGTATGCTCTAACTACCATGCTACATGAACTCCTTATGAGTTAGGATGAGATATAAGAACTACAGAAACTACAAAAAAGCCTGATTAGGTTCGATGGTGGTGATGTAATGGCATTTGTGCTGCTCGGCAATGGGCAAAGGGACAACTGAAAAGGGAAATCACAAGCTAGCATGACATCTTTCTCATGGGTGAATTACATCATCACCATCATTCATAAGTGGCAATGTTACAATGAATCACAGTCATTACATTGTTGAGCCCATAGACCATTTGGGACATTGTAAGAACCTAGATAAACAAACTAGCTTATCAGGAGTTCTCATAGCTCAGTGGTTAGTATATCCGACCTGTGTTGAGGAGGTCGTACATTTGATTCCTGCCTGGGACTCTCATTTCCTTTTCAGTTGTCGTTTCACCTGTTGTGCAGCAACTAGATGTCACTGCATGACACTGTTTGCATGCACAGCAGGGATGCACAGAAACAAATGAAGGTCTCAGAGCAAAAACTCCCTCACTGACATTTTCAGTGAGTTTCGTCATTTTGTGAAATTGCATCCAGATTTTGCGCAATACACAGATTTTGCGCAATACACAGAAGTTATGGAATTACCTATCCTAGGTGATGTGAACAAAATAACGAAGGGAAAAAAACTTTTTTTCTGGATGCTGGGGAAAGGGGTAGGGGTGGGGGTGGGGGCACAAGAGCAGGAAAATGCAAAAATACTGGTAAAAAAAATTTTTTTGCTTCTTTTCAGATTCCCCTAATTTTTGGCACACAGCATGGGGATGTTCACCCCATAATTTTAGTGCAGTTGGAAAATTGGCCGCAATTTTGAGAAATGACCTAAGAATCATGCAAAAGTCAGTTAGGACATTTTTACCCGGAGCCCTTCAATTAGCATTAGCATCCTTGTGAACGTTTGTGATGCAACATTGGCTATATTCAAATTTATTGCACAATGTGTCAATTAACACTATCACCCCTGAGAGGGATTAACAGATTTTACTCTGGCTAATGCCAAACGATTTTACTCATCACTGGGGTACTCCACAGGGAGTAAAGGGTTCATTGAAATACTGAGGTGATCAGAAGTGATGCAGCCATACTCAGAAGAAAAATGCAAGTGCACCTGATACAAGTTGAAGCTATCACCTCCCAATTACTAATAAGCTATGATTTTCTATTTTAATACTAATAGCTACTTGATTTACTCTCAAATGCTCGCATACAGGCAATAATGATAGATTCACATATGGGCCGAATTACACGGTACATCTTTTGCTTACAACTGTCATGTGTGATTTCTTCTGTGAGCGCTCCTCACACCACGCAAAAAATCACATACAACTCTCTTTATTGAGCACATACTGTGCTTACGATTGTCAGAGTTTTAAAACATGTTTTAAAATCCTATGAGATTTTTTGTGACATACACGACAGTCGTAAGCGAGTTGCAGGTTTGATTTACATGAAACAATTTGTGTTGTAGGCCTGTCGTACACTTGTCGCATGCAACAAAGCCGTACCATGTAAACAAGACCTATGAATGTTGCATTTACTATTTAATAATTGAAGGTTCTGTGTATACATGTACATGTAACTCTTGTAGTGACTACTGTCGGTTGCACCTACAGGTGTAAACTTTTGTGCGCCTTTTACAAATAGCAAAAGTATAATATAAATTATTATGCAGCTCTTAAATTTGCTGCAAGTAATATAATATACAGAAGGTGGTGAACAGGTGTCTCTTCTATAAATCACTCCCTCTTTGTGATTTACATTGCCCAGAATTCACATGTGCAGGAAATATTTCTGATTCTATCACATGAGAAAGTGAGGTTTCGCATTGTTTGCCTCATTAAATTACTGAAGGCGAAGCTTGCCCTAAAACTCACCTGAAGACTGAAAATAAAATTAATTTAATAACTACATCAAGTTAATATTCTCTCTCTTTGGTAGCGACTTTTCCTTATTGCCATGTGTCAATTGACAGCACTTCATGATCCTTCCTTTGTAACTGAAACAAGCCTTTTTCAGATTTTTGTCACGAAATAATGCAGCCTTCCCCAATTTCAAGTAGAGAAATGGTCCAGTAAGCTTGGAAGTCGACACAGCTTCCTTCCAGCCGAACAATCCCTCATCAGTTGAAACCCTGTGTTTCATCACATTCTTGCATAAAAGTCACCCCTCACCCACATGGCAACATCTTCTATCATGTTAGTACATTATAACCATCTCATAGGTACAGCTGGATAACCAAAACGTGCCACACTTTGACAAAAGCAGATAAGTTTGCTGAAGATAAGGAGAAATTCCGTAGCTGAAAATAAAATTCACTGCCAGGAGTAGTGGTGTCTTGGAGACGACTTGTTGCTGAACTTCATAATGATTATTTCTGATAAGTTACAAGTGTCAGAACTCACAAAAAAAATAATTCCATGCTGCCAAATGTGATAATCCAAGGTACATGTATAACATCACTGTTGTCTTGATTTGTAGTTTTGCTGTTACAATCTCCACAGCCCAACCAGAGGCTTGCAAACATCATAAGATAATGGTGATCAAAGAAATTGCCCCAAACAATGAGAGGAGCAAATCTCTTACTCCATCATGGATGATAAAGCACATTTATTGCAAAGACAAATCCCTACCATGGGACAATTTTGCAACTGTCTGAGTCAATGCACCACAAATAATGTTCACATTTCTTTCCCAGTCAAACTGGGGACACAACAGTTCAGATTGAGAAACATGTAACTGTAGAAAAGTTCTGAGATTGAATTGTCCACTCACAAGTCGAATGTAAAGCCATAAAAAAAGAACCATTGATGGCTTTTCAGGTGTAGTAAAATCTTTCCTGATGTCAATACAACACTAAATGATACCTCTTTGATTTTCGGTACGTACCCTTTTTTCCCAAAACTGTCTTTCTTGATACCACCTCAAGCAAATGACGTTAATAAACTAAAGAATATCATAGTTTCTCTCCACCACTTTGCTCAAACCCTGAAAAGAGGGGAACACTACCACACTTCCAGTAAAGAATAACTAACATACTGGGGTCCCCAAAACTGTATGTTTGCCATACATGTACAACTCTCAGTCTTTCAAGGTACGCTTGAAGCATTTTTTTCAGAGATAAATAATGTTTGAACTGTAATAATATACCAACTACGATAGTTTAGAGGAACACTGTTACAATGGTTGTTTCTTTTAGAACGGGTGGTTAGAGGAGAAGAAACATGGTTAAAGAATGCAATAATATTACTTTTTTGTGTGTGTACAATGCAAGGCTGCAAGCAATTTATTTCCCTCCCTGGACCCTCATGACATAAACAACTTATACACAGTGCCCACTCTACAGTTTTTAGTTCCAAATGAATGACCCGAGTCATACCGACTGACCACATTTTTCTGGTGACCAATGCTTCCAAGTATTTCTAGACTTGCTTTCCAAATGTCATCTGGTTTACATGACCATTCTGAATGCCAATTCCTACATTTAATGATTGCAAGCAAATGCAACTCAAAAACTAGACTTGATCAAGTTCCAGTGACACTCAAGGTGCTACATTGTATTTAATAACACCTCTAATAAATGTCTCAATACTGTCCCAGAATTAAATATTGGGACATTTAAACTTCACTGCAGAGAAAAAGTGCATTACCAGAGGAAAAGTTGCATTGCCTGGGCAAACTTAAACATCACATCAGGTTGCTTTCAGTTGAATGGTTTCGGCAGTGCATCATAAACACTGTACATGTTTTGGGTATTTGAGACTATTACTTTCAAGACCCAAGGGTATAAGATCAGAAATCTCCATTGTTTCGTTTTGTTTGTTTGTTTGTTTGTTTGTTTGTTTTTTTTTCAAATATTATAATTTCTGTTTTCTATTTTTATTTTAACGTGCATGGGTAGACTGTTATAAGAACTCACCATCAAGTTTAATTAAGTGAATAAATCTTTTGTGATCACTAATAACAATGGATCTTGCACTTGGCCATATCAGAGGCACCCAAGGGTTCTGGGCAGTTTTGAGGTCATTTTGCAAAATCATGACCAATTTCCACGGAATCAACTGCACAAAAATTACATGGTGAACTTCTCCATGATGCCCAAA
>BLFK01000998.1:961473-978867 GCA_014634185.1 Astreopora myriophthalma | reverse complement strand
CAGTGCTCACAATAATTATTGCCATCAGCTGAAATCTGCGAGTTCTGAATTTCAATGGAAATCTCAGGATTGATTCTTATTTACAAAATGACCACACTTTTTCACAGTATGTACTCTTAAAAAATACATCATAAAAAAGACTTCATTTAAAATATTCAAAACTCAAGTGGAGCCATGAGCCATAGGCAAGTTGCTTCACTGTCAAGATTTGGAAATTTTATGGCATACTTTGTCTAGGTTCTACAACTTCACACTAAACTCCTCACCCCCCCCCCTTCCCTCATTTGTGTAGCAACACCTCCTTAGAGTCTTTGCAATCCTTATCATGATCCTGGATTCACCTCTGTTAATGATGATGATGTAATGCACCCATGAGAGAAGATGACACACTAGTTCCTTGGCAATGGGAAAAGGGACTACTGAAAAAGAAATCAGAGAGTCCCTGGCAGGAATCAAACCTACAACCTCCATAACACTGGTTGTATGCTCTAACTACCATGCTACATGAACTCCTTATGAGCTAGCTAAGAAGAACTACAGCTATAAGAACTACAGAAACTACAAAAAAGCCTGATTAGGTTCGATGGTGGTGATGTAATGGCATTTGTGCTGCTCGGCAATGGGCAAAGGGACAACTGAAAAGGGAAATCACAAGCTAGCATGACATCTTTCTCATGGGTGAATTACATCATCACCATCATTCATAAGTGGCAATGTTACAGTGAATCACAGTCATTACATTGTTGAGCCCATAGACCATTTGGGACATTGTAAGAACCTAGATAAACAAACTAGCTTATCAGGAGTTCTCATAGCTCAGTGGTTAGTATATCCGACCTGTGTTGAGGAGGTAGTACATTTGATTCCTGCCTGGGACTCTCATTTCCTTTTCAGTTGTCGTTTCACCTGTTGCACAGCAACTAGCATGTCACTGCATGACACTGTTTGCATGCACAGCAGGGATGCACAGAAACAAATGAAGGTCTCAGAGCAAAAACTTCCTCACTGACATTTTCAGTGAGTTTCGTCATTTTGTGAAATTGCGTCCAGATTTTGCGCAATACACAGAAATTAAGTTATGGAATTACCTATCCTAGGTGATGTGAACAAAATAACGAAGGGAAAAAAACTTTTTTCTGGACGCTGGGGAAAGGGGTGGGGGTGGGGGCACAAGAGCAGGAAAATGCAAAAATACTGGTAAAAAAAATTTTTTTGCTTCTTTTCAGATTCCCCTAATTTTTGGCACGCAGCATGGGGATGTTCACCCCATAATTTTAGTGCAGTTGGAAAATTGGCCACAATTTTGAGAAATGACCTAAGAATCATGCAAAAGTCAGTTAGGACATTTTTGCCTGGAGCCCTTCAATTAGCATTAGCATCCTTGTGAACTTTTGTGATGCAACATTGGCTATATTCAAATTTATTGCACAATGTGTCAATTAACACTATCACCCCTGAGAGGGATTAACAGATTTTACTCTGGCTAATGCCAAACGATTTTACTCATCACTGGGGTACTCCACAGGGAGTAAAGGGTTCATTGAAATACTGTGGTGATCAGAAGTGATGCAGCCATACTCAGAAGAAAAATGCAAGTGCACCTGATACAAGTTGAAGCTATCACCTCCCAATTACTAATAAGCTATGATTTTCTATTTTAATACTAATAGCAACTTGATTTACTCTCAAATGCTCGCATACATGCAATAATGATAGATTCACATATGGGCCGAATTACACGGTACAACTTTTGCTTACAACTGTCATGTGCGATTTCTTCCGTGAGCGCTCCTCACAACACACAAAAAATCACATACAACTCTCTTTATTGAGCACAGACTGTGCTTACGATTGTCATAGAGTTTTAAAACATGTTTTAAAATCCTATGAGATTTTTTTGTGACATACACGACAGTCGTAAGCGAGTTGTAGGTTTGATTTACATGAAACAATTAATTTTGTGTTGTAGGCCTGTCGTACACTTGTCGCATGCAACAAAGCCGTACCATGTAAACAAGACCTATGAATGTTGCATTTACTATTTAATAATTGAAGGTTCTGTGTATAACTCTTGTAGTGACTACTGTCGGTTGCACCTACAGGTGTAAACTTTTGTGTGCCTTTTACAGATAGCAAAAGTATAATATAAATTATTATGCAGCACTTAAATTTGCTGCAAGTAATATAATATACAGAAGGTGGTGAACAGGTGTCTCTTCTATAAATCACTCCCTCTTTGTGATTTACATTGCCCAGAATTCACATGTGCAGGAAATATTTCTGATTCTATCACATGAGAAAGTGAGGTTTCGCATTGTTTGCCTCATTAAATTACTGAAGGCTAAGCTTGCCCTAAAACTCACCTGAAGACTGAAAATAAAATTAATTTAATAACTACATCAAGTTAATATTCTCTCTCTTTGGTAGCGACTTTTCCTTATTGCCATGTGTCAATTGACAGCACTTCATGACCCTTCCTTTGTAACTGAAACAAGCCTTTTTTAGATTTTTGTCAGGAAATAATGCAGCCTTCCCCAATTTCAATTAGAGAAATGGTCCAGTAAGCTTGGAAGTCGACACAGCTTCCTTCCAGCCGAACAATCCCTCATCAGTTGAAACTCTGTGTTTCATCACATTCTTGCATAAAAGTCACCCTCACCCACATGGCAACATCTTCTATCATGTTAGTACATTATAACCATCTCATAGGTACAGCTGGATAACCAAAACGTGCCACACTTTGACAAAAGCAGATAACTTTGCTGAAGATAAGGAGAAATTCCATAGCTGAAAATAAAATTCACTGCCAGGAGTAGTGGTGTCTTGGAGATGACTTGTTGCTGAACTTCATAATGATTATTTCTGATAAGTTACAAGTGTCAGAACTCACAAAAAAATAATTCCATGCTGCCAAATGTGATAATCCAAGGTACATGTATAACATCACTGTTGTCTTGATTTGTAGTTTTGCTGTTACCATCTCCACAGCCCACCCAGAGGCTTGCAAACATCATAAGATAATGGTGATCAAAGAAATTGCCCCAAACAATGAGAGGAGCAAATCTCTTACTCCATCATGGATGGTAAAGCACATTTATTGCAAAGACAAATCCCTACCATGGGACAATTTTGCAACTGTCTGAGTCAATGCACCACAAATAATGTTCACATTTCTTTCCCAGTCAAACTGGGGACACAACAGTTCAGATTGAGAAACAATGTAACCGTAGAAAAGTTCTGAGATTGAATTGTCCACTCACGAGTCGAATGTAAAACCATAAAAAAAGAACCATTGATGGGTTTTCAGGTGTAGTAAAATCTTTGCTGATGTCAATACAACACTAAATGATACCTCTTTGATTTTCGGTATGTACCCTTTTTTCCCAAAACTGTCTTTCTTGATACCACCTCAAGCAAATGACGTTAATAAACTAAAGAATATCATAATTTCTCTCCACCACTTTGCTCAAACCCTGAAAAGAGGGGAACACTACCACACTTGCAAGTAAAGAATAACTAACATACTGGGGTCCCCAAAACTGTATGTTTGCCATACATCTACAACTCTCAGTCTTTCAAGGTACAGTATGCTTGAAGCATTTTTTTTTCAGAGAAAAATAATGTTTGAACTGTAATAATAATTTTTATACCAACTACGGTAGTTTAGAGGAACACTGTTACAATGGCCGTTTCTTTTAGAACGGGTGGTTAGAGGAGAAACATGGTTAAAGAATGCAATAATATTACTTTTTTTGAGAGATCTAATTTCAGAGTGGCATTTTAATAGATTTTGAATCAAACTTTGATCTAAAATCCTTTTAAATGTGTGTACTATGCAAGGCTGCAAGCAATTTACATGTATTTCCCTCCCTGGACCCTCATGACATAAACAACTTATACACAGTGCCCACTCTAGAGTTTTTAGTTCCAAATGAATGACCCGAGTCATACCGACTGACCACATTTTTCTAGTGACCAATGCTTCCAAGTATTTCTAGACTTGCTTTCCAAATGTCATCTGGTTTACATGACCATTCTGAATGCCAATTCCTACATTTAATGATTGCAAGCAAATGCAACTCAAAAACTAGACTTGATCAAGTTCCAGTGACACTCAAAGGTGCTATGTTGTATTTAATAACACCTCTAATAAATGTCTCAATACTGTCCCAGAATTAAATATTGGGACATTTAAACTTCACTGCAGAGAAAAAGTGCATTACCAGAGGAAAAGTTGCATTGCCTGGGCAAACTTAAACATCACATCAGGTTGCTTTCAGTTGAATGGTTTTGGCAGTGCATCATAAACACTGTACATGTTTTGGGTATTTGAGACTATTACTTTCAAGACCCAAGGGTATAAGATCAGAAATCTCCATTGTTTTGTTTTGTTTGTTTGTTTGTTTGGTTTTTTTTTTCAAATATTATAATTTCTGTTTTCTATTTTTATTTTAACGTGCATGGGTAGACTGTTATAAGAACTCACCATCAAGTTTAATTAACTGAATAAATCGTTTGTGATCACTAATAACAATGGATCTTGCACTTGGCCATATCAGAGGCACCCAAGGGTTCTGGGCAGTTTTGAGGTCATTTTGCAAAATCATGACCAATTTCCACGGAATCAACTGCACAAAAATTACATGGTGAACTTCTCCATGATGCCCAAAATTTGGGCAATACCATGAAAAAAGGCCGCCCTAAATTTTTTTCCTCATATGTTCATAGCTTTTTCTCCCTCCTATGCCCCCCCACCAAAAGTGCCCTGAACTTTCTTTCTTCTCCCTCGTTATTTTCTTGACACCACTTAGGGGAGGTAATTCTATAACTTGATCATCACATACTGCACGAAGTTTGGCCACGATTTTGCAAAATGACCAAACGCACTCAATAAGTGAATTACGACGTTTTTGCTCAGAGTTGGTGTAAACTGTACATCTCATAGGGACATCCAAGCATGGATAGTTTCCAATACACGACCAGAAATGTGTCCACCTAATGATCTTCGAACTGCAAATCAGCCCAAGTAAAGGCTTCCTGTAGCCTCTTGTCATTCAAGGACAGTTTAAATGACATTGATCAGGTATTGTGCATTTACATAATTATTCTACATCAACTCCTGTTTACTGGAAATCATAAGAAAACCACTATTTTAAGTTATAATAAGAAGTACAGTATTGTAAGTCTTCAAATTTTTCAAGATCCCATCCAGACCCACTAACAGTGTTCCTTTAAACTTGTTCCTACACAGTATTTTATTTGGCCAACGAAAGTTACATTTTACAACTTTAGTCACAAACTTTATTAACCACAAAAGTATTCTTCAACCATGTGTACATACTGTTTTCTGCTCGCCACTTGAAAAAGGAGATGCCCTTTCCCTGCAATAAATAATACTGTTTTCAACCAAGTATTAAAATGAACAAAAAATAACAAACATAATAGTTAATTAAAATAAGTTTTCCCAAATGCGGACCTCTGGCCAAATTCAACTTCAACGGTCAACTCTAGAGGGGAGACAAGAAAACAGCATCACTACACTGAAAAAATACAGCATATAAGATATTGCTCACTTGCATTAATTTTTGTACAACAGATTTCAAAATGCAACAAGTGTCCATTGATGGGGACTTTGAAAGGCAGTGAAGGTTTCACTACACTGTACATATAGAGTTTAAAGTTCAACACTCCCTGTTAAAGGAGCGTACATTTGCTGCAAAATATTTAACACTTACGCAGCCAGCTGAGCTTTACTTTTTGGTCCTATTGGGATCCGACGTACAACCACAGAGGAATTTTTGGGAATCATTGTCATCTCATCTTTGTACTCTGTCAGAGGTAAATAAAATCAGCACATCTAGCACTTTGCATGGGCATATCCACTGGATACATACTGCTTTGGCTCTTTTGAAACCAAATGTAACATACAGTAGCTATCCAGGAGTTTATCACAAGTTTCGAACTTACGATAACCTGCAATGCCATTTGGCCACAACTTGCGTACACTTGCAGTGGCTTGTGATGACTTGTGTTGAATTTAATTGAGCTCAAATTTGCACACAAGTTAGCACAAGTTTTTCATGATTTGGCCACCAAACGCAAGTCAACGCAAGTTAACTGCTGCAACTCATCCATAGTCACAGAAAAGCATTGTCTGATGGACTTTGCCACATCTACACACTCAGGATTTTCAAGATAGCTTCCCCACAATAATACACTGTAGTTCTCCATGGCTTTGCCGATAACTAAAGAAAAAATAACAAGATGTTGGGAGGCATTCACGCAGGATGTGCAGGATGTGCAGTATTCCTGTTTATTTGCTTTCTTTTGCCAAAATCATGAAAGATAAAAAATTAATATATTTCCGCATCAATGAAAAGTCTCCTCTTAATTTAAATATAATAATAATTATTACTGTAATAGTAATAATAATAATAATAATAATAATAATAATAATGTGAGGTATTTATATAGCACTTTATTCCATGAGATCAAAGACTCAAAGCACTTTACAACAGTTAGACAGGTGGGGGACTTCTTTATGGCACAAGTGGCAGCCATTACAAAAAACTCTTATTGAAATAATCAAAGGATTCAACTGCCATGCCCCAGTACTGAAAGGGTCAGAGGCCACCACACCGGGAAAACCATGCCCTACTCTTTTCAAACAGTGTGTGGGATCTTTAATATCCCACACAAGTGCTGTGAGATGGGACCTACATGTACTGTTTATCATTGTTATCCAAGAAGACTAGAAAGTCCAACCATTAGTTTTGAAGATGTCATCACAAAGCCAGCACTTTCTCCAACATAGTTACCAGGCTCTCTCTTTTCCTCCCTTGTTATTGAAAAGGAGACCCTGGTTTTGTTTGGTTTGGTCACGACTGTCTGTGACAAACAGCTCCCTTGTCCGGGTAGACTCAGCCACAATTTTGGTTCATTAACAGATTTCAAACCGGGAGCAAAGCAACTTTGCGACTTGCAGAGGAACTGCGAATAATTTAAAGCCGTTCCAGCTCCATATGAAAACTGGAAATTATTCACTTCAGTTCAAGTATAATTCTCAGAATTTTATGTAAATAGCTGAGCGTGACGTCGAGCGTTATCCTTCACCACGGACTTCACAGAAAAAAATAAAATAATAGAAGCTCTCACTTTCACCAAGTGACACTATTAAAGGTACTCACAATTGTCACTGTTTGTTGTGGTTTTGTTCAAAATCAGAAATGCAAGGTATTCTTCAGCAAAGTTAGGAAATAAAAAGATGCAAAAATTTTACCTTCAATTCAAATGGCATAGCAACATCTACATGTATATGCTTCTGCGTGTTTTGCAAGTCCATTCATTGGCATGTTAAAATAATAAATGCATAGAAAGACATCTTTCTCTTGCCTAAATTCCTACATTTTCTTCTCTTTAGGACTACAATTTTTTGCCATTCCATTCCATTCCTGTCATTGCTTCAGTGGTCGGCATTTTAAAATGACAAACCTTGCAGCTTATCAACACTCTACTTCACAACATGAACCTTCTCCAAACTAAAACTGCATGTGTGATGTAGACCCCCTTGGTTTCACAAGCCCTAGCTAGTTGTCACAAACTTCACGACTGAGTTTCCTGATCTTCTGGGACCACTAAACACTTATCTACCCCTCGTTCCAACCGTTCGTACCTACCCCTCCCTCCAGCCACTTGTTTGTAGCTTGCCAAAATCTGGCAGACACGTGACCAGACCAAACCAGGTTCTCTTTCTTGACGACAAGGGAGGAAAGAAAGAGAGAACCTAGGAATGAGGTTGCACTTTATTCTCCGTTATATTTTAAGACCCTGAGTGTTGGTCCAGCCAAGGTTTGAACCTGCAACCTCCTGCACAGGAGTCTGGTGCTCTACCAACTGAGCTAACAGCCGACAGTCAAACCAATTAATAACCCATAAAAACATGTTTTCAAGTGACTTTCAAACCACCGCAACAGGCAGCTATTGTTTTGGTTACTAATGGTTGGTAAGAGCTGACGTTCTGTCGAGGCATCCCACGGGGAAAACCATAAGTGATTACTATGAAGAAAAAAAAAAAAAAAAAAAAAGAATGAACTAGACCCATTCTGCATCAAGCATCCCATGTAACTAGATTTGAGCACCTCCAAGGGTGAAGGAAAAAGAAGGAAAGTAAAAAAAACAGGCAAAGAAAACAAATAAAGTCAGCAGAAATAAGGAAAGAGTAAAAATCAGTTGCTCAAATTAAAAATTTTGTCGATTGTCAAGAGGAACTTGGCTTTGCTTTTCTTTCTCTCAACAGAAGTTGCCATTTTGAGTATGCAAGCAAGGCAAACTCGTAGGCACTTGCAATAGCCAGGGTTCAGTCTTTTTTGGGCTTTTCAAATTCCATGACTTTCCATGACCTTTTTCAGTTTTCAATGACTCAAATTTAGCTCTTATGTTCAAAGAGTACCAAAACTACTCCCCTTTCAGGGTATTTTCTGAGGTAACTCACATTCTTTTATTTTGTCCGTGCTTCGACATTTTCAATAATGTATCTATCACTCACAGCTATAATTTTCTATGACTTTCCATGACCAACAATTGAATGCCATGACTTTCCAGGCTTTCTATGGCCCGTACAAACCCTGAATAACTTGCAAAACCATTTGGCCACCAAACAAGGCAATGCTTGGAAAGTGTTGCACTTTGCAAGAAACTTCAGAGTCAGTCAAGCAGCCCGCTTCAGACATGCAAGCAAACCATAATAACATTTACTGCTTTCTATCTATCAATCTACAACCAAACCGCCATTATTCCCTCGTTTTTTTTTCCCGTGGAATGGCTTAGTATTTACATGACTGTATTTCCATGACTGTATTTCCATGTTTTTAATGCTAAAGTTCAAACAGCAAAGAATTTACGGTGTTTGTATGGGGGTCCGATGTCAAACAATTTTCACAAAACCTTAGCTCAGAAAAAAAATATGAATTTCGAAGTAAAGGTACATGGCAAAGGATTATCCCAAGCAATTTTTAGGGACTAGCCTTTGCTTGAAGCTGCCTAGTAGCATTTTCAATTTTTTCATATATTTGTCTGTAATTCTTTCCCATGGTTTTCCCAATGACTGAAAATTCCCAGGAAAAAATTACACACAAATACATGGAAAAATTAAAAATGCTACTGGGTAGCTTCAAGCATACGTTAGTCCCCAAAAATTGGTCAGTATAGTCCTTCGCCCTGTACATGTAGCTTCACGTTGCATGATATTTTTTAAGATAACATTTTGTGAAAATATTACTTTACATGCCAACTCTGTAGTGGATTAAAAAATCTTCCACTGTATATTCTGTACAGTGTAGATTAGTTCAGGGCCTCCAAATTCGGATTATCCCCACCAGCAGAAATAAGGCAAAGGCCAAAGCATTGCTAGGAACCAGGAAGAACTTACATGCAGGAACATGATGTATGGTAGTATTGCACACTCGAGTAACGTTCTGTATGCAATTCGTTCTGAGAAATGATGCAAAGCTAGAGTACACAGAACAGCACAAATTAAAAAAAAACAAATCCTGGCTAGATTCTAGAATACCCCCTCACTTATTAGCATTTGAATAGAGTGTATTGTCATCTATGTCTCGTTCTTAAAGAGAAGAAGGCAATATGTAAATAAGTGAACGGGAATTCTGAAATCGCTCCCAAATCCCTCCTGGCTTTCTTTGGGAAATTTAACGGTGAACTCATAGAGTGAACATTTATGATTTAAGATTTACGTCATAAAACAATAACTCACCTTCTTTTGTTTGAGCATTGGTAACTTCCAAGTCGAAATCAGTGTTCTTCCCAAACTTCTTTTGAGTGATAATGGAGTGTTTGAGGTCGGCCAACGATATAGAGAGTCCGTCAAATGTGATTGTGTCATATTCTAGGGCACTTCGAAACTTGTAGTGAATACACGACATTGGGTTACGGCTGCAAAATTCTTTGTGAAAAGGAAAGCACTGACCCAAGCGATCGAAACTTCGTCTGCGTATCCAGCATTCAGAGAGGCATTTTTGTTCTTTAAAATAACGTTTTTATACAACTACCTAATTTGAAAACAAAACTTCTTAAGGAAAATGAGCAAACATAGAAACCTTATTATAACAGAACGATGTGAAAATTACGGACTAACCACGATAAAATGTTTGCAAGAATCCCAAGACAAAATACACGAGAATCCACCAGGCTAAAACGACCGAACGAATTATGGCGCAATGCTTTCTGGGAATACTCTTCACCGGAAATTGACGAGGAATCTTCGGGAATTCAACGTTAATTCAACTTCCGTGCAACCTTCTAACTTTGAACACTCCGTCACTTCCGTATGGTGTGATATTCGTTTCTACGTGTTAGTTATAACCCACTGAACTTGCTTTGTGCCTTTGGCGACAGGATTATTTGCCAGGAAAAATACTGTGACTGGCATACCGTCCATTCGTGTATTGTAAAATGATTGCAATTTGCATTAGACGTACTCTCTTTTGGACCCACAGTGGTTTGCCAAACTTCACTGGATTTTCAAGCCACATTAAACAAGAGCCCAGGTCTTCGCGAATCGGGACTTCGAAATTGCTGCTTGTTGTGGGACCTTGTATCTACTTTGGTGGACTCTTAGGGAAGAGTTTAGCGGAATTCTTGCATGCCTGGAGTATCTTTCGTCCGGAAGATGAAGAAGATGAGGACTAAACTGTACAAGGTATTTAAAGTGACGGTCGAGTAGCTCCAAGCATCCCTACCAAAATTCAGGCTATTTAGGGTGGGGGGTAGCGGGTAGGGGGTGCAAAGGGTGCACCTTCTTCCCCAGCTAACACTGGGGGAAGTCGACAAAACCCAGAAAAAAAAAACCCTTGCTTGTTTGTGTGTTTTTTTAACGATGTTCACCATGATACAAACAACAAATAAACAAATAGCTGGCCAGCACTGGGAATACAACAATGGAAATCAACAAACGAATGATTCTTACATCCTCCTAAAAAGCTTCTTCCATAGCTGGTGTCTTTTCATGCAAAATGGTCAGGAATGGCCTGGGTGGTTTCGGGACAGATTGTTTCCTGACCAATCACAGAAAAATTCAGGATATGCAACCTCATTATTTTTGCTGTTTGTGCTTTAATTTTCTTGTGCCTCAGCCTGGTTGCCTTTTTGCGTGCAACACAATAACTTCTGGTATTGTTTCATAGTAATATGTCTGACTTATTTTCTGTATTATGCTGCACATATGAGAGATCATGTTAACTGCTAAAGAGTCTTATGGGTCCTCTGTCTTGTCACTGTGTCTTGATAAAAAAAAACAATAACAACAATACTTTTAGCCTTTCTAGATCTGTCATATGAACACTTATTCAAAATGGAAATATAAGTGCCAGCAGAGTCATATGCAGGCACCTTTATACTTTTTTTTGGTGTTTTACTTTCTTTGATTCAATCCAGTGATCCAAGCCATGATTCAATCCACTGATCTGGTCTGGTGATCTGATTCAGTGATCTTGTCCAGTGATCTGCTCTGATCCAACCTGGGTTTTGATGATGCCAAACACTGGGTCAGTGCAGTTCATGTAAATTGTGTTTGTTTTGTTTGTCATGACATTGGCCTTTTGCAACAGTTGGTCACATGACTGATAAAAATTGGTAAACTTGCAGCCAGAGCTGACTATGAATTCCAGAACAAAGAGATGTGTCACTTCACTATTAAAGCAAGCTTTGAAACCAACACCAGTAAAAGTCAGGATTTTATGACCATTTGAAAACTTGACTCATATAGAAGCGATACGTATGTGCCGTTTAATGAAATTTCCATAAATAAGTGCTACAACGGAAGTTGAATTCTTATACTTATTAGAATAAAAAAAAAGTCGGGATAAATTTAATCAAGATAGAAATTTCTGGTCTTGCATTAATCACAAGGGAAAAATAATATTTCCCAGAGGTTTAAAATAGAAGGATCATTTGTATAAAAAACACAGGAGTGTAATTAGAGGGCAAGCTGTTTTCCTCCTAGCTAGTAGAAATCCATCTAATTTGTAACATCCATAAGAACTTCTGCTTAAAGGTAATTAATAAAAGTGGAGTGATGCTACATATGAAAACCAAAATGAAACCCTTGCAGAGTACTTTGTCCTTAGGCATGTCTTTGACTCCATCACATTGTGGTTGGGCTGTGCTTGTTTGAAACTTCTAATTTCATTGGTCCTTCATAGGCTGCACCTCTGTTGTTTTAGGGTAGGTTCCATTGGAGTGGAAGACCATTTTAAGAGATTTTTAAAAATTTGTCCAAAACCTTAGAATCACAAGAAACTTCATATGCAAACTGTCATTACCCAATCATCATCGATAGTGGTTGCAATAAAGATGTTAACTTGTATAGATTTAGATAGACTTGTATAGATTTGTTGTTGGTTGCCAAGATTTAGTGTCTGTTGTCCATAATAGCAGGTATCAGAGAGGGTCCATTAATTGTAGAGGTGTTCTTCAAAGAAAATGTTTGAACTTTTTGGCTACATGTTTAAATTGTCCATAGTAGAGGAATGTTCATAAGTAGAGCTTTAGCTGTAACTGATGAAGGAATTCAGGCTTAAAAGCTCCATATGGGCATCTGGAAAATCCGGAATGCCGAACCAGAAGCGAAACCGGAACCAGAATAGAAAATATAGGTGATGACCGGTTGTTTTACTTCATCTAATAAAGTTTTGGATCTTCTATTCAATTTGCCATAAGTACAGACCTGCTGAGCCTCAAGAGTGGAAAATCTGGAAGTGAAAACCTTGGAGATCATGAAAAAAAAAAAAAACCCTGGAGATTCATGTGACATCATTATTCTATCTACACGTAGGTGGAAGTCTTGACTATATAAGCTCTGCTAATGTAATATATTCTGGCCTCGTGAGCCACAATTTTTGCTGTGCAGCATGAAGGCAAGGCCAAGCTATCGTATCAGATTCCTTTCATCGGTGCAATAGACACAACTCAAGTGATCCATAAGTGTGAATTGCAGATATTTTTGAGTTAAACAAACTTTCGGAACCAGCATTTAATAGTTTTTGTACCCCACACTTTTCCTGAAACAACCAGGAAAGTTAAAGATCCCTCAAGATTATGAAATATTGCCCTGGAGATCAGTGTTCCATACAGTTGCAGTAAAATGAAATAAAACATACATTACGTGAGTTTTCGCTCTTTTTGCATTTTTTTTTTGCCAGAAAGGGTTGCTTCTTCTTGCATGAGTTTGACGTCCATGTCGATTCTCATTCCACCATTCAAAAAAATATGACCGCAATGTGACTACGAGTATGAAATTGAGTAGGAGTACGAGTTTCCAATTTTAAACAAGTCACGTCCACAGAATTCTTACACCAAGTTTCTTGCTTACCATGGCACAGGAAGGTTTTAATAGCAAGAAGTAGTAAACAAGTGATTTTCTAAATTGAAGCACAGGAGATAAATTTCAAACCTCATTCTCGTACTCACTCTCGTACTCCTCAAATCTGAAGGTAGATTGTCTCCAGATTCCCTCCACAATGGACAATTTGTAGACCTTTTTTTTGCAGTCTCACCGTGCGACCCATGAGAGTTGGCTCCCCCACTAATTGCTTACCACATCTTGGTCCTTTAGTTCATGTTATTTACATTTTTATCTTGACTCTTTCCTATTCTGGTTCCGTTTCTGGATCCAGTTCCAGTCCGGATTCTGCATTCTGGGTTTTCAAGGTGCCCCTTCATATCCTGGGCCGAGTTGTTCAAAACAGGGTAATAGCACTAACCCTATGTTAAGTCCAATTGAAACATATTGGTTGCCATGGCATTTAATCCTGGTTTAGCACTAAGCCTGCTTCAAACAACCCAGTCCTGATCTCCATGTCAGTACTGGTTATGGTGTTTTTTGCAAGCAAATAGCCATTTTACTTGAGGAGGCTTGAAGGGGCTTTTATGGGACTTGCACAAACCATTGTCCAGCCTGAAGGTGCACAAACTGGAAATAAAAAGTACAGTTGTTCATGAATCGGAAATTAGGTTTTCATGCAAATAGCTCTTAACTTTAACATTATTATAGGCAACATCACTCTATAGAAACTGTTGCTCAAGGTAACAGATGACATCTTGAAAACTCTTGATTCTTGCAACGATACAAGCCAACGATCTCAGTTGCATGTTCTATGCTGATGACAGCCAAGTATATATTAACCCTAATCATTTGGGCAACATGCTTGTTACCCTTTGGTTGCGTGTTGAGCATATTTTCTTATGGAACACCATGAACATATTCAAGAGCAATCCGAGAAAGACTGAGGTGTAATACACTCTACACCAAAGTTTATGAAGCAACCATCTTTTGGAGAAAGCATCACATTTGCAGGAACTAGAATTGGTATTACAAAGAAAGCTGGAAATTTAAGTTCATTATAGATAATAATTTGTCATTTAGTGTTATGTTTTTAGATTATGTGATTTTTTATTTCCGCCTATTGATCAAATTTCTTTATGTCCATTATCGTTCACATGTTATAAGATTAGGTCAGATTTCGTTTTCTCTTGCATGTCAGCGTTGAATGGATATTGAATGAAGGAGAGTTTTATGTTAAATGTAGAGGATAGACCGGAAAAAGAGGTATGATTTACAGTTATTTCTTTTGTGCTTGTGAACGTTCATATTAATTAATTTTTTCTTATTGACTAACACGTATGATTGTTTTTCACTTAAATTTAGGTGTGATTCGTATCACAGATTCATGTTCTCACTTATGCACAAGGTTATTTAGGATGTCTTTCGCTATGTCATGATTTGCTACATTTCTCTGTCTATTTTGTAATATTTATAGTTTGTGTAGTGTTTGCCATATTTGGCTTGCCCATATATGGGCATGATCATGTGCTCTCTGTAGGAAAAAGAGAAGAACATCGCCGTCATAAATAAAAAGGTGTTGTGTTTCAACTCGCGGTCTTTGGGCACTACAGTTTGTAACAATTATTGTTTCAGTTTTTGTGTGATTCCAACAAATGAATTAATGAAGAAAAGAAAAGGGCCTAGATTTGGAGTCCCAGTAAAAGCTCATATCAACACATTACATTTAGTAAGTCACATCAATGAAATTTGCAGAAAAGCTACTCTTGCCATAAGATCAATAGGACAGATTTGGAATTATCTATCACATGAAAGACTTAAAATGTTGGTTAATGCCCTTGTAATCTCTCAATTGGATTACTGCAATAGCTTTCTGTATGGCATCCCTAAATATCAAAGGGACGAGCTCCAACAAATTCAGAATACTGCAGCATGACTTGTGATGGGACTAAAACGTTTAGACCATGCGACACCTCTATTAAAGAACTTACACTGGCATCCAGGTGAAAAACAGGATTGAATTTAAGGTTCTCCTTAAAACTTATAAGACCATACATTGAATTTCTGCAGACTTCTTGAAGCCTCTAATTGAAGTATGGCATCTGTCACAGAGTTTAAGGTAGCAGCACCTTCATTACTCTGTCCTCCAAAAATTAGAACTGACAACTATGGTGGTAGAGCTTTTCTGTTTGCTGCACCGAAATTATGGAACTCTTTTCCAGAGGATGTAAAAATAAGAAAGCGAAGTCTGTAAGTTGTTTTAAAACCAAACTGAAAACATATCTTTTTAGGAAAGGGTTTTTAATTTTATTTTTTGCGAGCTGTTATTACTTGTACTTGATTAAATACAGGGTTTTTTCTTCCTATTTTTATGTACTAGGCACAATGAGCTGAGGAAATGCACCATATAAGAATGTATGTATTATTATCTTGGGAACATTTGAACCCACAAATGATCAGCTCCCAACATCAGTGGCTTCATAGCTCAGTTGGTTAGAGCATCACACCATCATTGTGAGGTCATGGGTTCAAACCCCGTTGAAGTCCAGAATTTTTTCAGGCTTCTCTATGCAATTGCTAAAATTGCGTTCACAACTGCGAGGATCATAGTTTCACTTGATTATTATATTATTGTTTGTAACATAAAGTGTATGGATAAATATTTGCATTTTTATTCCACCATAGAGTTTACAAATTTTATTTCACATAATTGTTCTTATGATAAACAAAATACTTCCCCTCATTTAGCGTTTCATAGTGTTAGTCTTTTTATGCTACATTATTGTTCACTGGTCACTGATTGTGCATTTGCAATACTGGCTGATTCTTTGATCAGTTTATATAAAGACTTTATTATTTATTTAATTTATTGGTAGTTGATAAAATAAGAGATTGAGTAGGAAAAAATGTAAAAAATGTCCCAAAGTTTGTCAAAGCTTGTTTCACATATCTCTAAGCAAAACACATTGATGGGTTAAGTGGAACATAAACGAAGCATGACACTGGAAATTCAGTCAATGATGCTAGATTAAAGCGAAAAACCCTAGGAGTAAGCTTAGACTTACAAAAAAAGCCAAACACATTGCCCAGGTTTGAGCGGACATTTTTTTTTCTTAATCAAAGCAAAAAACACTGGGTAAAAGCAAACATTTACTTTGGAATAACAGTTCCAGCTTCATAACAGGATTAAAAGGGTTTATCAAACACAATGGTGAAATTTGGTTTTTATAGCTGTTTTAAGTTATAAAAAAATTAATTGTCATAATGAAATGGTAGTGATGGTGTTGGCAGCAGTAATTGTTTTTGTCTTCAACTGCCTGATTATAATATCCTTTTAAAAAAATCTAATTTGAAATTTTTATAAGATGTTTTTTTAGCTTTTATCTTTTAAAAAATTAAGATTTCAAATTTATCTTGATAAATTGAACAATCTAGGGCTAAATCAAAAAGCTTTGATTATTTTTATTATTTAACAAACTAATGTCCTTTTCTACTAATAACTAATATAATTTCAAAAGAGCAATAAAATACTGCAAAATGAAATAACGAAAAATATTTTTTGGATTTACCATTTTGAATTTTCTGAACTTAATCCTGGTCTTTTATTATATTCTATTAATTTTTTTTTTCTTTATTTTTTAATTTTCTATATAAACCAATAAGAAATGTATCTGAAAAGATTTTTGCAGTAAGTTGTTTTATTTTATACCGTAATTGCAAAATGAAAAGGTGTATATCCATAATCTTTTTTATTGGCATCAGCATCATTTTCATACAAAAAATTCTACTATTTCCATGTTTTGATTTTTTTTTTGCAAAATGAAGAGGTGTTCTATCAAGTGAATTTACTTCATTAATTTTGCTCTTTTGAAATAGTTTTTTAAAATAATTCAAAATCATTTGTTTTAGTGGCAGAAGTGAAGAACGTTGTTATTTATTTCAGTTAAATGGAAGTCTGATTTATCAAGCAAAAAATTTACCCTTTCCTTTTTTCCAAAGCTACCATATAAGGCGTTTTTCCATCAAGGTTTTTAAAATCA